>JANZXP010008575.1:0-14324 GCA_027576715.1 Erythroxylum flavicans | reverse complement strand
AAAGTGTACTGAGTTTTGTTAAGTGATGTGACATGCCACCCTCGCGGGGCACGGATCCGGGTATCACTGTCGATATCAGGTTCGGGTTCGGCGGGAGTGGGGTGTTACAGTAGGTGGTAAAAACGACCCGTTGGCACACCTTCAGTACGTAAAACAGCCTGTTAGCACACCTTTGGTAGGTAAAACAGCCCGTTGCCACAATTTTGGTAGGTAAAAGAACACATTGGAACATTTGTTAGGCACCTTCGGTGGGAAAAACTGTCCGTGACAGATATTCGGTGGGAAAACAGCATGTTGGCACACCTTAAGAAGGCAAAACAACTAGTTGGCACTCCTTTGGTGGGCAAAACAGCCCATTGGTACAATCGTTAGGCACCTTTGGTAAGTAAAATAGGTCATTATGCACCTTCGATGGGTAAAACAACCCTTTGGAAAAGTCGCTAGGTGTTTTCGATGAGAAAAACTGCCTGTGGGGTAGCTTCAATGGGCAAAAAAACCTGTTGGTACAGTCACTAGGCACTTTTGGTGAGCAAAATAGGCCATTGGGCACCTTTGGTGGGTAAAACAACCCTTTGTAAAAGTCGCTAGGTGCTTTTGATGGAAAAAACAGCCCGTGGGGTAGCTTCGGTGGGAAAAGTAGGACGGTGGTATGGTCGCTAGGCACTTTAGGTGGCAAAATAGTTCGTTGGGCACCTTCGGTGGAAATACAGCCCGTTGGGACACCTTCTATAGGCAAAACAGCCAATTGGCACACATTTAATGGGAAAAATAGCACTTTCGTAATCCTTTAGTTAGAAAAACTACCCATTGGCACACCATTGATGGGAAAACCAACAAGTTGGCACAACCGCTATGCACCCTCGGTGGGAAAACCAACCCATTGGCTCACCTTCAGAGGGAAAAACAACACGTTGGCATGGTCAATAGGTACCTTTGGTAGATAAAATAACCTATCGGCACAGTCGCGAGTCTCCTTAGGTGGGAAGATGTCCATTGGGCACCTTTGGTTGGAAAAACAGTATGCTAGTGCACCTTCGGTGGGAAGAACAGCTTGTTAGCACGCCTTTGGTAGGAAACACAGCCCGTTGGCACACCTTCGATGGGCAAAACAGCCTATTGGCAAAGACACTAGTTGCCTTTGATTGGAAATACAGTCTGTAGGGCACCTTTGGTTGGAAAAATAGTCCATTGACACACGTTTGTGGCCAAAATATCCTGTTGACAAGGTCACTAGGCACCTTAGGTGGGAAAAATAACATATTGGCACACCTTTGGTAGGTAAATTAGCCTGTTGGCACAACTTTGGTAGGTAAAACAACCCGTTGGCACAACTTTGGCGAACAAAACAGCACGTTGGCACATTTGTTAGGCACCTTTGGTGGGAAAAACAATCTGTGGCAAATATTTGGTAGGAAAACAACACGTTGGCACACCTTAATAAGGCAAAACAACTAGTTGGCACACCTTCGATCAGCAAAATAGCCCATTGGTATAATTTTTAGGCACCTTTAGTGAGCAAAATAGGTCGTTGGGCATCTTCGATAGGTAAAACAACCCTTTGAAAAAGTCAATAGGTGCTTTCGATGGAAAAAATAGCCCATGGGGTAGCTTCGATGGGAAAAATAGGCCGTTGGTATGGTTCTTAGGCACCTTAGGTGGAAAAATAGATTGTTGGGCACATTTGGTGGAAATACAACTCGTTGTCACACCTTCGGTAGGCAAAACAACCCATTGACACACCTTTGGTGGGAAAAATTACACGTTGGCATGATTGCTAAGCAACTTCGATGGGAAAAACTACTTGTTAGGCACCTTTGGTAGGAAACACAGCACGTTGGCACACCTTCGGTAGGAAAAATAACCTATTGGCACACCTTTAGTGGGAAACATAGCCCGTTCACACACCTTAGGGGGCAAAATAGCCAGTTGGTAAAGTCACGAGTTGCCTTCAGTGGGAAATATAGTCCGTGGGGCACCTTCGATGGGAAGAAGAACCAGTTGACACACATTTGAGGGCCAAAATAGCCTATTGGCAAGGTCGTTAGGCATCTTAGGTAGGAAAAATTGCCTGTTGGCATACCTTCGGTTGCAAAATAGCTTGTTGACACACCTTCGGAAGGCAAAATAGCCCGTTGGAACAACTTTGGTTTGCAAAACCACCCATTGGCATGACCACCCATTGGCATGACCACCCATTGGCAAGATTGTTAGGCACCTTCGGTGGGAAAAACATGTCATAGCAGATATTTGGTTGGAAAAGTAGCCCGTTGAAGTAGTCCTTAGGTGCCTTAGGTGTCAAAAATAGTTAGTTCGGCAACTTCGGTGAGAAAAACAACCTTTTGGCACACTTTCGGGAAGAAAAATAGCCTGTTGACAAAACTTTGGTGGCCAAAATAACTCATTGGTATGATCGTTAGGCACCTTCGGTAGGGAAAGTAGCTAGTTTGACACCTTCAGTAGGAAGCACAGCTTATGGACCCACCTTCGGTGTGCAAAATAGCTCGTTGGTAAAGTTGTTAGGTGCTTTTGGTGGGAAAACAGCCCTCTAGTGCCCATTCGAAGGCCAAACTATCACGTTGGTGCGATCGTTAAGCACATTAGGTGGCAAAAACAATCTGTTGGGCCCATTTTGTGGAAAAACAAACCATTGGAAAATATTTGGTAGGAAAAACAGTCTGTTGGCATACCTTCGATGGGTAAAACAGCCCGTTGACAAAGTCATTAGCTGCCTTCGATGCAAAAAACATTCCATGGGGCACCTTCGGTGGGCAAAACAACTTATTGGCACTGTTGTTAGGGACCTTTGGTGGGAAAAATAGTCCGTGGTGGACATTCGGTGGGAAAACAGCTCGTTGGCATAAGTTCGGGAGGCAAAACAGCCAATTGCATGTCTTCAGTGTGCAAAACATCCCATTAGCATGCTTTTGAGAGGCAAAACAGGTAGTTGGCACACCTTTGGTGTGTAAAACATCTCGTTGGGACTCTCGCTAGGCACCCTTGTTAGGCAAAATAGCCTATTGGGCACCTTCGGTGGGAAAAAAATCCCCTTGGCACACCTTCAGTAGCTAAGGTAGCCCCTTGGCATGGTCGCTAGGTAACTTAGGTGTAAAAAATAGCTCACTATCACACCTTATATAGGCAAAACAGCTAGTTGGCATAGTTGTTAGGCATTTAAGGTGGGAAAAATATGCTGTGGTTGACATTCGATGGGAAAATAGCCCGTTTGCATGGTCGCTAGGCAACTTATGTGTCAAAAATAGTTTGTTGGGAACCTTCGGGGAGAAAAACAGCTCGTTGGCACACCTTCAAGAAGGAAAACAGCCCGTTGACAAAACTTTGGTGGGTAAAACAGCCCGTTGGTGGATAAATAGCCCGCTGGTATAATAGCCAGGCACCTTCGCTGGGAAAAATAGCCCGTTGACATATCTTCGGTGGGCAAAACAGCCTTTTGATAAAGTTGCTAGGTGCTTTCGGTGGGAAAAATAGCCCATTGGGTACATTAGGTGGCAAAAAAACTCTGTTGGGAACATTCGATAGAAAAATAGACCATTGGCACACCCTTGGTAGGCAAAACAGCCCGTTGGCACACCTTTGGTGGGCAAAATGACCAGTTGGCAAAGTCGTTAGCTACATTCGATGGGAAAAACAGTCAATGGGTCACCTTCGGTGGACAAAACAACTCATTGGCATAATTGTTAGGCACCTTTGGTGGGAAAAACAGCCCATGGCAGACATTCAGTGGGAAAACAGACCATTGGCACACCTTCGAGAGGCAAAACAACCAATTGGTACAAATTTGAAGGGCAAAATAGCTCGTTGGCATAGTGACTAGGCACCTTCGGTGGGCAAAATAGCCCGTTGGGCACCATCAGTGGGAAACACAGCCCGTTGGCATAGCTTTGGTGGGTCAAACATCCCGTTCAAAAAGTCGCTAGGTGTTTTTAGTGGGAAAATAGTCCATGGGGTAGCTTTGGTAGGAAAAATAGTTCATTGACACGGTCATTAGGCACCTTAGGTGGTAAAACAATCAGTTGGGAACCTTTAGTGGAAAAATAGATCATTGACACACCTTAGGATAGCAACTTCGGTGGGAAAAATAATCCTTGGTGGACATTCAGTGGGAAAATAGCCCATTGACACACCTTTGGGAGGCAAAACAACCAAATGCATGCCGTTAGTGGGCAAAATAGCCAGTTAGCACACCTTCTGAAGGCAAAACAGTCAGTTGGCACACCTTTAGCAGGTAAAACAACACATTGACACTCTCGCTAAGCACCTTCGTTAGGCAAAATAGCCCATTGGGAACCTTCGATGGGAAACATAGCCCATTGGCATAGCTTTGGTGGAAAAAAACAACCCATTGGAAAAGTTGCTAAGTGCTTTTGGTGGGAAAAACAGTCCGTGAGCCAGCTTTGGTGGGAAAAATAAGTCGTTGGCAAGGTCACTAGGCATCTTAGGTGGTAAAATAGTCCATTGGTCACCTTCAGTGGAAAAATAGCCCGTTGGCACACCTTCGGTAGGTAAAACAGCCCGTTGGCACACCTTCGGTGGGCAAAACAGCCTGCTGGCAAAGTTGCTAGGTGTCTTCGATGGGAAAAACTGTCCATGGGGCACCATCGGTGGGAATAATAGCCCGTTGGTGCACTTTTCGGGGCTAAACCTTGTAGCTGGCATGGTCGTTAGGAACCTAGGCCCCTTCGGTGGGAAAAAGAGCTCGTTGGCATACCTCTGGTGGGTAACACAACCCATTGGCACAGTCACTAGGCAACTTCAGCAGAAAAACAACTCGTTGCTACATCATTGGTAGACGAAAGAGCCCGATAGCACACCTTTGGTGGGTAAAGCAGCCCGTTTACACACGTTCAATGTGCAAAAATGGCCCGTTGACACAATCGCTAAGCACCTTCAGGCAAAAAAACTACTTGTTGTGCATCATTAGTGGAAAACACAGCTTTTGGCATACCTTCGACGGGCAAAACAGCCCACTCGCACGGTCGCTAGGCGCCTTTGGTCTAGAAAACAACTTGTTGGGCATGTTCGGTGTGAAACACAACCCGTTGGTACATTTTTTTTTAGCAAAACAGCCTGTTGACACAGTCGCGAGGCACCTTCAGTGGGAAAAACAGCCCGTTGGAAAACCTTTGGTGGGAAAGACAACACATTGGCAATCTTTAAATGAGAAAAACTACCCATTAGCACGGTCGCTAGTCACGTTGCCACATCGTTGGTAGGCAAAATAGCTTGTTGACACACATTCGATGGGGAAAACATCCCATTGGCACGGTCACTAGGCATCTTTGGTGTGAAAAATAACCTCTTGGGCATGTTTGATGAGAAACAAAACCCGTTGGCACATTTTTGGTGGGCAAAACAGCCTATTGACATGGTCGTTAGGGAACTTTGATGGGAAAAACAGCCCGTTGGAACAACCTTGGTGGGAAAAACAACACGTTGGCAATCATTCAGTAGGAAAAACAGCCAATTGGCACGGTTGGTAGGCACCTTAGGTGGAAAAAACAACTCGTTGCCACATCATTGATTGGCAAAATAGCCCATTGGCACACCTTTAGTGGGCAAAACAGCCTATTGGCATGGTCATTAGGCACCTTTGGTGGGAAAAACAATATGTGGTGGACATTTGGTGGAAAAATTAGCCCGTTGGCAAGATAACTAAGCAACTTAGGTGGCAAAAATAGTTAGTTGGGCACCTTCAATAGGAAAAACAACCCTTGCCACACCTTCGGGAGGCCAAACAACCAGTTAGCGCACATCCGGTGGGCAATATAGCCCATTGGCACACTCGCTAGGCATCTTTGGTGGGAAAAACAGCTCGTTGGCACATCTTTGGTAGGGAAAAGAGCCCGTTGGCACACCTTTGGCAGGCAAAATAGCCCATTGACACATCTTCGGTGCGTAAAATAGCTCATTGGCATGATCGCTAAGTAACTTTGATGGGAAAAATAGCCCGTTAGGCACCTTTAGTTGGAAACATAACTTATTGACACACCTTCTACGGGAAAAATAGCTCTTTGACAAGGTCGCTTGGCACCTTTAGTAGGAAAAATAACCCAGTAGCACACCTTTGGTGGGAAAAACAACAAGTTGGCACAGTCGCTAGGCACCTTCGGTGGGTAAAACTACCCCTTGGCACATCTTTGGTGGGATAAACAATACGTTGACACACCTTGGGTATAAAAAACGGCCAGTTGGCATACCTTTGGTGGGAAAAACAGCACATTGGCATCGTTGCTGGGCACCTTTGGTGGGAAAAACAACCCATTGGCACACCTTCGGTGGGAAAAATAGCACGTTGGCACGGTCAATAGGCACCTACGATGTGACAAACAGCCTGTTGAGCACCCGCGGTGGGAAGCATAGCTCGTTGGCATACCTTCGATGAGAAAAATAGTCCGTTCGGCTCCTTTGGTGGGGAAACCAACATATTGGCCCACCTTCGGTGGGTAAAAGAATCCGTTGACAAAGCCGCTAGTTGTCTTTGGTGGGAAAAACAGTCTGTGGGGCATCTTTGGTTGGAGAAACAGCTCGTTAGCAGACATTTGGTGGCCAAAATAGCCCATTGGCATGGTCTTTAGGCACCTTAGGTGGATAAAACAGCTCATTGACACTCCTTCGGTAGGTAAAACAACCTATTGGCACACCTTCGGTTAGCTAAACAACCATTTGGCACACCTTTGATGGGCAAAATAACCCGTTGGCACCGTCGTTAGGCACCTTCAGTGGGAAAAACATATCGTGGCAAACATTTAGTGGGAAAAATAGTCCATTGGTACAGTTGCTAGGCACCTTAGATGGAAAAAATATTTACTTGTGCATCTTTGGTAGAAAAAACTACCCATTGGCACACCTTTTGGAAGAAAAACAGCCAGTTGACATAGCTTTGGTTAGTAAAATAACCCATTGGTAAGGTCGCTAGGCACCTTCGGTGGCCCAAATAGCCTATTGGGCACCTTGACTGGAAAACACAACCCGTTGGAACACCTTTGGTGTGAAAAACAGCATGTTGGCATGATCTATAGGCACCTTTAGTGGGACAAGTAGCCCCCTGGTACGGTAGCCAGGCACCTTAACTGGGAAAAACAGTCCGTTGGGCACCTTCAGCAGGCAAAAAAACTTGTTGGCACACCTTTGGTGGGAAAAACAACTCGTTGGCACACCTTCAGTGGGAAAAAGGCACATTGGCACAGTCACTAGGCACCTTTGGTGGGAGAAATAGGCCGTTGGCACACCATTAGTGAGAAAAACAACATGTTGGCACACCTTGGGTGGGAGAAACAGCCCATTGGCACACATTTATTGGGAAAAGTAGCACGTTGGCACGTTTACATCATTTTTGGGCACCTTCAATGGTAAAAATAGGCCATTGGCACACCTTTGATGGGAAAAACAACAAGTTGGCACAATCGATAGGCACCTTCGATGATAAAAACAACCCGTTGGACACCCACAATGGGAAACACAGCCCGTTGGCACACCTTCGATAGGTAAAACATCCTATTGACACGTCACTAGGTACCTTCGATGGGAACAACTGTCCGTTGGCTCATCTTTAGTCCAAAAAACAACTCGTTGGCACAACTTTGCTAGGAGAAATAACCCATTGGCACACCTCCGATGGGAAAAATAGCATGTTGGCACAATGGCACAGTTGCTAGGCATCTTCGATGGGAACAACAGGCCATTGGAACACCTTCAATGGGAAAAGCTACACGTTTGCACAATCCTTAGGTGCCTTTGTTGGGAAAACCCACACATTGGCACACCTTTGGTGGTAAAAGGAACAAGTTGGTTCGGTCAATAGGCACCTTTGGTTGGCAAAATAGTCCGTTGGCACAGTCGCTAGGCACCTTAGATGGGAAAAACAATTCGTTGGGCTCCTTTGGTGGGAAAAATAGCACGTTAACACACCTTTGGAGGGAAAAAAGCCTATTGGCACACCTTTGGTGGGAAACACAACCCATTGGTACACCTTATGTCGACAAAATAGTCCATTGGCAAAGTCGCTAGCTACCTTCGGTGGGAAAAACAGTCTGTTTAGGTGGGAAAAATAACTCGTTAGTACATTTTTGATGGCCAAGATAGCCTGTTGGCATAGTCGCTAAGCACCTTAGGTGTAGAAAATAGCCTGTTGGCACATTTTGGTTGGCAAAATAGCCTGTTGGCACAGACATTAGGCACCTTCGGTGGGAAAATATGTCGAGCCAGACATTCGGTGGGAAAAATAGCTTATTGGTACGGTTGCTAGGCAACTTAGGTGCCAAAAATAGTTTGTTGGTAACCTTCGGTGAGAAAAACAACTCGTTGGCACACCTTTGGTAAGAAAAACAACCCGTTGACACAACTTTGGTGGGTAAAACAGCTCGTTGGTATGGTCACTAGGCACCTTCAGTGGACAAAGTAGCCCATTCGACTCCTTCGATGGGAAACATAACCTGTTGGCGTGGTCACTAGGCACCTTAGGTGGGTAAAATAAGCCATTGGCACACCTTTAACAGCAAAACAACCTATTGACAAATCTTTGATCCACAAAAAACCATTTGGCAAAACTTCAGTGGGTAAAATAACTCATTTGCACAGTTGTTAGACACCTTTGGTTGGAGAAACATGTCGTAGCAGACATTTAGTGGGAAAAATAGTCCGTTGGTACAGTCGCTAGGCACCTTAGTGGAAAAAACAGTTAGTTGGGCATCTTCGATGGAAAAAATAACCCTTTGGCATACCTTCAGGAAGAAAAATAGCCATTTGGTACAGCTTCAGTGGGTAAAACAGCTCGTTGGCAAAATAGCCAGTTGGGTAACTTGAGTAGGAAACATAGCCTATTGCCACGATCTATAGGCACCTTTAGTAGGAAAAATAGCCTGCTGGCATGGTAGCCATGCACCTTCGCTGGGAAAAACAACTCGTTAGCACACCTTTGGTGAGCAAAACAGCCTGTTGACAAAGTCGTTAGGTGCTTTCGGTGGGGAAAACAGCACATTGGCGCCCATTTGGGGGCTAAATAGATTGTTTGCATGATCCCTAAGCACATTAGGTGGCAAAAACAGTCTGTTGGGCACATTCAGTAGAAAAATAGACCATTGGCGCACCCTTGGTTAGCAAAACAGCCTGTTGGCACACCTTTGGTGGGCAAAATGACCCGTTGGCAAAGTCGTTAGCTACCTTCGATGGGAAAAATAGTTTGTAGGGCACCTTCAGTAGGCAAAACAACTTATTGGCACGATTTTTAGGCACCTTTGGTGGGAAAAATAGTTTGTGGCTGACATTCAATGGGAAAACAACCCGTTGGCACACCTTTGGGAGACAAAACAGCCACTTGGCATACCTTTGGAGGGCAAAATAGCCCGTTGGCATAGTCACTAGGCACCTTCGGTGGGCAAAATAGCCCGTTGGACACCTTTGGTAGGAAATACAGCCCATTGGCATAGCTTAAATGGGCGAAACAATCCATTGGAAAAATCGCTAGGTGCTTTCAGTGGGAAAACAGTCCGTGGGGGTAGCTTTGGTGGGAAAAATAGGCCATTGGCATGGTTGTTAGGCACCTTAGGTAGTAAAATAGCCTTTTGGGCACCTTCAGTGGAAAAATAGCCTGTTGGCACACCTTGGGAAGGCAAAACAGCCTGCTAGTAAAGTCGTTAGGTGCCTTCAAAGGGAAAAACTATCCGTGGGGCACCTTCATTAGGAAAAACAGCCTGTTGGCAATGTCGCTAGATGCCTTCGATGGGAACAACAGTCCGTAGGTTAGCTTCAGTGGGAAAAACAACCTATTGGTGCACTTTTCATGGTAAAAACATCTCATTGGCACTGTTGCTAGAAACTTTAAGTAGGAAAAACATTCCGTTGGGCACCTTTAATGGGAAAAAATGGCCTATTGGCACACCTATAGTAGGCAAAATAGCCCATTGGCACACCTCCGGTGGGTAAAACAGCCTGTTAGCAAAGTCACTAGCTACCTTCAGTGGGAAAAATAGTCCATAGGGCATCTATGTTGGGAAAAACAGCCAGTTGGTGCACATTAGGTGGCCAAAATAGCCTATTGGCATGGTTGCTAGGCACCTTAGGTGGGAACAACAGCCTGTTGGCATACCGTTGGATGGCAAAATAGCTGATTGGAACACCTATGGTAGGCAAAACAGGTCGTTGGCACACCTTCAGTGGGAAAAATAACTCTTTGGTACATCTTCAGTGGGAAAATAGCCCGTTGAGTAGGATAAATGGCCCGTTGGCACACCTTTGACATGATAAACAGCACGTAGGCAAGTTGGCATTGCTGGGCACCTTCAGTGGGAAAAATAGCCCATTGGCACACCTTCGGTGAGAAAAATAGCATGTTAGCACGGTCAATAGGCACCTTTGGTGTGAAATATAGTCTGTTGGGCACGCTCGGTAGGAAACACAAGCCGTTGTCATACCTTTGGCGGGCAAAACAAGTAGTTGACACGATCACTAGGCACCTTCAGTGGGAAAAATAGCACGTTGGCACACTGTTGACATGATAAATAGCACGTAAGCACATTGGCATTGCTAGGCACCTTTAGTGGGAAAAACAACCCATTGGTAAACCTTCGGTGGGAAAAATAGCTTGTTGGCAAGGTCAATAGGCACCTTTGATGTGAAAAACAGCTTGTTGGAAACACAACCTGTTGTCACACCTTCGGTGGGCAAAATAGCTAGTTGGCAAGGTCACTAAGCACCTTCAGTGTGAAAAATAGTCAATTGGGCACACATTCAATGGACAAAATAGCTCATTAACATGGTCGCTAGGCACCTTAGGCACGTAAAACAGCCCGTTGAGTTACCGTCAATAGGCAAAATGGCCCATTGGCACACCTTCGATCACCAAAATAGCCCTTTGGCACACCTTTGATGGGTAAAACAGCTCGTTGGCATAGTTGTCAAGGACCTTCGATGGGAAAAACATGTCATGACGGACAATCGGTGGGAAAATACCCAGTTGGCATAGTCGCTAGGCACCTTAGGTGGCAAAAACAGTTAGTTGGGCGACTTCAGTGGGAAAAAAGCTTGTTGGCACAGCTTCAGAAAGAAAAATAGCCCCTTGGTGCACCTTCGGTGGGAAAAACAATCCTTGGGGCATCTTCGATGAGAAAAATAGACAGTTGTCGCACATTCGGTAATCAAAATAAACTTTTGGCACAGTTGCTACGCACCTTAGGTGGGAAAAACAATTCGTTGGGAACCTTCTGTAGGAAAAATAGCCTGTTGGCTCACCTTTAGTAGG
Source organism: Erythroxylum flavicans (assembly GCA_027576715.1). NCBI lineage: Eukaryota > Viridiplantae > Streptophyta > Magnoliopsida > Malpighiales > Erythroxylaceae > Erythroxylum > Erythroxylum flavicans. The sequence goes on along the minus strand of JANZXP010008575.1, from coordinate 3,070 downwards.
CAAAACAGCTCGTTGCCAGACCTTCAGTAGGAAAGACAACACTTTGGCAATCCTTCGGTAGGAAAAACTACCTGTTGGCACACCTTTGATGGGAAAAATAGCACATTGGCACAATCGCTAGGTGCCTTCGGTGGGAAAAACCACACATTGACAAGACTGGTAGGCACCTTCGGTGGGACAAAATAGCAAGTTCACAAGGTCGCTAGGCACCTTCGATGTGGAAAACAACATGTTGGCACATCTTAGGTGGGAAAAATAGCCCGTTGGCGCACCCTTGACATGATAAATAGCATGTAGGTAGATTGGTATTATTGGGCACCTTCAGTGGGAAAAAAAACTATTGGCATACTTCTGGTAGGAAAAACAGCATGTTGGCACGGTCAATAGGCACCTTCGGTGTGAAAAACAGCTGGTTGAGTAGCCTCGATGGGAAACACAACCCATTGTCAGACCTTTGGTGGGCAAAACAGCTAGTTGGCACAGTCATTAGGCACCATCGATAGGAAAAACAGTCCGTTGGGTACTATCGATGTGAAAAACAACACGTTGGCACACCTTCGGTGGGAAAAACAACCTGTTGGCACATCTTCGGTGGGAAATGTAGCATGTAGGCAAAGTCGCTAGCTGCCTTCGATGGCAAAAATAGTCCATTTGGCATATATTTAGCAGACAAAATAGCCCATTGGCATGGTCACTAGCACTTTAGGCACGTAAAATAGCTCGTTGGTACACCTTTAATAGGCAAAACAGCCTGATGGCAGATCTTCGATTAGCAAAATAGCCCGTTGGCACCCCTTTGATAGGCAAAACAGTCTGTTGGCACAGTCTTTAGGTACCTTTGATGGGAAAAACATATCGTGACGGACATTCAGTGGGAAAAATAGCTAGTTGGCATACTCACTAGGCACCTTAGGTGGCAAAAATAGTTAGTTCGGCACCTTTGGTGGGAAAAAACTCGTTGGCACAGGTTCAGAAAGAAAAATAGCCCGTTGGCACACCTTTAGTGGGCAAAACATCCCATTATTACGGTCACTAGGCACCTTCAGTGGGCAAAATAACCCATTGGGCAACTTCGGTGGAAAACACGACCTATTGGCACATCTTCGGTTGGAAAAACAACATATTGGCAAGGTCGATAGGACCTTCGGTGGGAAAAATAGCCCACTGGCACGTTAGCCAAGCACCTTAGATGGTAAAATAGCCTATTGGAACACCTTCTGTGGGCAAAACCACCCGTTGGCACACCTTTAATGGGAAAAGCATCATGTTGGCACGATCGCTAGGCACCTTCAGTAGAAAAACTAGCCCATTGGCTCACCTTTGGAGGGAAAACAACAAGTTGGCACAGTCGATAGGCACCTTCGGTGGGTAAAATAGCCCATTGGTACGATCGCTAGGCTCCTTAGATGGGAAAGATATCCATTAGGCACCTTCGGTTGGAAAAATAGTATGTTAGTGCACCTTTGGTGAAAAAAACAGCCCGTTGGCATACTTTTGGTGGGAAACACAGCTCGTTGGCACACCTTTGATGGGAAAAACAATCCGTGACAAATATTCAGTGGGAAAATAGCTCGTTGGCACACCTTAAGGAGGTAAAATAACTAGTTGGCACACCTTCGGTGGGCAAAATAGCCCATTGGTACAGTCGCTAGGCACCTTTTGTGAGCAAAATAGACCGTTGGGCACCTTCGGTGGGTAAAACAGCCCTTTGGAAAAGTTGCTAGGTGATTTCGATAGGAAAACAGCCTGTGGGGTAACTTCGGTGGGAAAAAATAAGTCGTTGGCATGGTCACTAGGCACCTTAGGTGGCAAAATAGTTTGTTGAACACTTTCGGTGGAAATACAGCCTGTTGGCATAACTTTGGCAGGAAAAACAAACCCGTTAGCACACCTTCAGTGGGAAAAATTGCCCGTTGGCATTATCGCTAAGCAACTTCGATGGGAAAAATAGCTCGATGGGCACCTTGGGTAGGAAACATGGCACGTTGGCTCACCTTGGTAGAAAAATAGCCTGTTGGCACATCTTTGATGGGAAACACAGCTCGTTGACACACTTTCGGGGGTAAAAATAGATAGTTGGCAAAGCCACTAGCTGCTTTCGATGGGAAATACAGTCTATGAGGCACCTTTAGTGGGAAAAAGAAACCGTTGGCACACATTTGATGACCAAAATAGCCTGTTGGCAAGGTTTCTAGGCATCTTAGGTGGGAAAAATAGCTCGTTGGCACACCTTTAGTTGTAAAACAATTTGTTGACATACCTTTGATAGGCAAAACAACCTGTTGGCGTAACTTTGGTGTGTAAAACAACCCGTTGGCACACCTTGGGAATGTCCAGTGGGAAAAACATGCCATGGCAGATATTCAGTGGGAAAAATAGTCCTTAGGTGTCAAAAATAGTTAGTTGGGCACCTTCAACATGAAAAACAGCCTTCTGCCGCACGTTCGTGAAGAAAAATAACCTGTTGACACAAGTTCAATGGCCAAAATAGCCCGTTGATATGGTTGCGAGGCACCTTCCTTAGGCAAATTAGCCTATTTGGCACCTTCAGTGGGAAGCACAGCCCGTGGGTCAACCTTCAGTAGGCAAAATAGCCCGTTGGCAAAGTTTCCAGGTGCTTTATATGGCAAAACAACACTTTGGCACCCATTTGAATGCGAAAATAGCCCGTTGGCACGGTTTCTAAGCACATTAGGTGGCAAAAACAATCCATTGGGCACATTTGCTGGAAAACAAACCATTAGCAAACATTTGCTAGGCAAAAGAACCCGTTGGCACACTTTTGATAATCAAAACAGTCCATTGACAAAGTCATTAGCTACCTTCAATGCCAAAAACATTCCGTGGGGCACCTTTGGTGGGCAAAACAACTTTTTGGCACTGTTGTTAGGCATCTTCAGTGGGGAAAACAGTTCGTGGTGGACAGTCGGTGGGAAAATAGTTTATGGTGGACAGTCAATGGGAAAGCAGCCTGTTTGCACACCTTCAGGAGGCAAAACTGTTGGATCGCGTATGGCCCAAGTATTCTCAATACGCTGCGGAAAAGACCATAACACAACAAAATGTATAA
>JANZXP010008547.1:0-14326 GCA_027576715.1 Erythroxylum flavicans | reverse complement strand
ACAAAATGAATCCTAAACTAGAACAATAATCAACAATTATGCTAGAAAACATATGCCAATTACCTATAAAAACATATTATAATGCACACCTATCAGTTGTCTTCACTGATGCAAACTCTTCCTAGATACATTTCACCAATTGGACAATTAAAGGTGGTAGTTTTTGGTCCACTCTCCTATTCATGCCTACTCTCTTCTCTATTTCATGTTACTTACCCCACTCTGGCGTCAGCCCTCCAAGTCACAGCTCTTCACTCCTAAGCCACTACTTTACTGTGCTATTCATGGGACGAATTAGTATGTATGGACCACACTATTGTTCATCTTTTGTTTATAACACTACAGCCTCTCGTTTGAACGCAGATGGTGATGTTGTATTGCTGGAATTTTAAAAGCCAATCGAGCTGCGTTTTGAAGCAAGGAGGAACTCCAAAGATGCTATCGTTTGGTCTACAAAGAAGGCTCCAAGGGCTGCCGTTTTTGGACAAGTTTTTGGCTCTTCATTAAACACATTTGGCTGTCATTTTGGACAACCTTTTTGATGCATCTTCAAGTTAATTTTTGGACTTTATTGGCTGCATTATGGACAACCTTGCTAGCTCCTAATGGCTTCAAAACTTCATAGTTTAATCTTGTATTTGTATTCCATCATTAAATCTACATGTAAAATCAATAGGAACACAATATGAGAAATTAAACACAAAAATAGGAATGAATTCAAATGAAATAACATATAAAAATATAGCAAAAATTCATTCATATCAAATACCCCCACATTTAGCTTTTGGCTGTCCTTGGGCAAAACATCAAAGACCCAAAAATATTGACTCATTTCCTATATTTTCCAAGACTATATAATCATAACTAAAGATGAATGAATTTTAAAAATCATAGCAAGAACTCATCATTCCAAGCTTTTACTCGTGATCAATCAACAAGCATCACCTTTGGAAACCGAGCAATCTAATGATAGACTCAAAAAATGTGTTTAAGTAAAATATATCTATAGGTACACTCAAAACCATTCATGATCATGACAATCCATAACCTTACATATCATTTTACTTCTCCACCATTGTAATTCACATGCAAAATCATGGATCAAAGGACTTTTCGAGGTTGTAATGAGGGCAAAGGTAAGGTGAGATGTATTTAGGTCAAGTAGTATGAAAGCCATCAAAGCTACTGAAACAAAGCAACACTCATAAAAAACTAGGCACAATCAACTATGACGAAAGCAACATTTATATTTCACAACCCCATTCAATTCTCACACACCAACCACATGAAGCATATATCAATTCGAAGGAATCACTTATACAATTGATGCCAACAATACATTGAAACCATAAGAGTGAACTTTCCAAGCTAACATCTACCTTATATTCAATATACTTAAATATCACAGTGATTATAACTCTAGGAAGATGTATTAATCATGAATAACTTTGCAAACTCATATGCACTTCTTCCTTAATAAATTTATTTAAACATATTTTTAATTCCTTTTCTTTTTTCCTTTTTTCTTTCTTTCTCCTTTTTTTAACATTAAAAGAAACTACATTAGCGAGAGAATTTCAATGATAAGACATAACAAAACATCCCAATATTAACCAACCCTCACATATGTACACCCCCACACTTAGAATTTTGTACATCCACAAACTCAACAATCACAAATGATCCACTAGCTTTCTAGCTTGGGTAAGACATTTCGTTAAGCATAAATCATTTAATGTGGTTGATACAAAAAGAAAGGTATAAAGCTCAAAGTGGGCTTATCAAAAAGGAAAATCATATAATGGGTAGGCTATTTGGCTAATGTAGTTTATGAAACAAAAAAGGCCTAATCATATCCATATTAATGCATGTGATGAAAATGTGGTCTCGAATAGAAATTCAACGCAAAATCGGGATGTACATGTCATGAAGGTCACAAATTATCAAAAGATAATGAGACTGATATGAATGTATCAATCTAATAAGGCTCAAAATCTCACGGACTTTATTTACCAGTAGTCATTATTCTTTTAAAGATAATGCGCATTAACCAATCACGAGAGTAAAAGTACATGCCAAAGTTACTATGACATTCTCTAGTCAATTCATTCTCTACTCATGATTAAATAATCCTAGAAGCAATAGAAAATGAGAAAATGTTTGTTTCATTTGTTTTATTCTTTCTCTCATTTTGATTGAAAGCTTAAAAACAAGCATAAACAAACTAATATAGAAACACATATGCAAATAAAAAGTAATGCGAAAATGTAAAGAAAAGAAATTTACTTCCCTTGGGTTGCCTCCCAAAAAGCACCTTTATTTAGGGTCGCTGACTCAACTACTTCTTTCCCTCATGTGACAAAATTGTGATCTTCAGGTATTATAGTTAGTGTCACTTCCACGCGAGGTTATTCTGGATAAGGCTATAATTGATCATCATCCCTATTCAGCATCTTTCATATCCTCAGATTCTCAATCTCAACTGAGTTCATACACTCTGAAAAGATCTCAAATGTCTCTTCACCTTTTTCTTCCTAATTTAATTCCTCCAATCTACTACGTAAAGGTGAAGAGAAATTCTCAATAATAAAATAGAGCTCAGTACTTACCTTTGAGTTAAAAGATGTATCTTTTTATGCTTCCAGCTCCTCCTTAACTTCTTCAACACAAGAAATTCGTTAAGGATTGACCTCAAAATTCTCAAGCTCTTGATCACTTTGTAAAGTTTTCAAACTAATATCCATCGAGTACTCCTCAGGTCGATATGGTTGGTTTAGTTTCAAGGATGTACCTGAGACTTGATAGGAAGCTTCTGGTATATACGAGAATTGTTGTGTTTCCTGCAAACTATCATATAATTAATTCAACTGATTATCCAATCCATAACAAAATATAGGTTGATCAGTCCAGACAATGTTATAGGATTGAGAATATGAATTAAAAAAATTACTCCCATCTATGACAAAATTGATTTTTAAATTTTTTAAATAAAAACGAAACAAATGAAAAATGAAAAGATTATGAAATAACTAAAGAGAAACCAATTACGAACAAATGTATACAAAACACTAATTAAAATCACTAACAAAACCTAAACACTGCACTCTCTGGCAATAATGCTAAAATTGACCGGTGCATCGTAACGCTAGTCAAAATAAAATAACTAGACTACCACTGTAGCATTGGTGAGTCTAGATCGATCTTACAAGGAGTGGTCGGTTAGCTTATGAAATGAAATTAATTGATGTTTAGGTAAAAAGGGGGTTTGGATTTTGAAGTCAAAAAAAATAAAATGAAGTTAGACTAATAAAAACAAATTAAAGAAAACATGTAAAAAATGATAAAATTAAGAAATTCAATAGGGATCTGGTTCTTTGGTTCAATCTTGGCCTACACCCTAATTAAGCATAATTTATTGATTTGTTGTCCTTTTATCTCTCTTAGCAATTATCAGTCATAGATTAATAATAAGCTCTACTAATCCCGATTTTTCCTTAGATCCTAATTAATCATGAAGCGCTTGTTAATTAACCCTAGCTATCGAGAAACCTAGAATAAGTTTTCTAAGTTTTTTCGGACAACCGCCATATGAATCAAAAAAATAGACCAATCAATGAAATAATCACATAAGCTCGGATTATTTAACCTATGTTATGTTATCTCCAATGATTAAGAACCATTAGTCATTATACATGAATCACGAATACAAGGATTACGTATTGCTTTCGATTCTAGCAATAGGTTTTCATGAAAAATGATTTAATAAAGCATTAAAATCATCATCATTCAAATACCCAATTAATCCATACAAGATAACATAATCGATTACTAATGAGAGAAAAAATAACAAAATAATAAAAATACTTAACCTAGATCGTCGGCATCGATGTCGCCTCCGAATTGACATCAGGATCTTATCCTTCCATGGGTCTCCTAAGAAAAAGCTTAAGCCCACATAAAAATAATCCCAAACTAAAAGCCCCTTGGGTTGTCTTCACTCGCACAAACTTTTCCTAGATACTATTCACCAATGGGGCAATTAAAGATGGTGGTTTTTGGTCCACTCTCCTATTCACGCCTCCTCTCTTCTTTGTTTCGCACTACTCACCTCATTCTGCCATTAGCCCTCTAAGCCACAGCTCTTCACCCCTAAATCACTACTCTACTGTGCTATTGATGTAATGAATTAGTGTGTATGGACCACGATACTGTTCAAATTTTGTTTATAACCCTATGACCTCTCTTTTAAACATAGATGGTGATGTCATACTGTTAGAATTTTAAGAGCCAATTAAGCTACGTTTTGAAGCAAGGAGGACCTCCAAAGATGCTATTGATTGGTATGCAAGGAAGGCTCCAAGGACTGCCATTTTAGACAAGTTTTTGGCTCTCCATTAAACACATTTGGCTGTCATTTTTTTCACTTTGTTAGCTACATTATGAACAACCTTTCTAGCTCATAATAGCTTCAAAACTTCATGCTTTAATCTTGTATTTGTATTCCATCATTAATTCTCTATGTAAAATCAACACAAAATAAGCAATTAAACATAAAAATAGGAATGAATTCAAATGAAATAACATATAAAAATATAGAAAATATCCATTCATATCAGATAGATCACCAAGGACAAGATTGTAAATCAGATCAACCCAAACACATAAATTATCTTCGTAATGCTACGAGACCCCCAAAATAATCCTTAGAGCAATATATACAATCTTAGATGGAGGAACCATCCAAACTTCTGATGGTGTAACCAAGGCTAACAAAGAAGTAACACCCCACCTAGATTTCAAGCATAAACATCATAACCAAGGAAACTGAGTATAGATGAGATGATACTGGAATTTATTCAAGATTCAAAGGCAAAACATCAACAAACAATCGCATCCATATGGAACTTAAAAATAAAATTTGACTAACTGGACAAATTAGTGACTAATAGATGTAAAGGGAGTTTGTCAAGCTCAACTAAAACAAATTTAAAGGAAAGGCTAATGGCAATAACCCAGTCTATTACAAAGAAGCTCTGTAAGGAAGAAGAGGAATAGGTAACAACTTAGGGTCACTTTAAAACTGTTAGTGAACCTACCTTAAAGCAAGTCAAGGAATCTCAACCTTCTATTCCATACCCTGTGTGAATAAAGAGAAATGAGATGGAAAAGGATTTAGATTATGACATTGGCCTGTTGAATAAACACAAGGAAGAGTTTCCTTACGATAAACTCCTTCTGCATAGGTCCAGAGCACTAGATTATTGGAAGAGATATCATCAAACAGAAAGGAGCCGACGTTAAAGAAGGAAGTGTCAAGAAAGGAGAGCTCTAGCGAAGTGGCAAAGCTATGATAAAAAGAAGCTGACCTGGGGAATTTTTATATCCCTTGTACTATTGATAGTATCAAGGTGGCTAAGGATTTTGCAGACTTATGAGCTAGCATAATTATAATGCTTTACAATTTATGTAAGAAGATGGAATTAGGTGAATTAACATTAACTAGGATGTGTGTGCAAATAGTTGATAAATCACTCTACCATTCTAGGGGCATAATCAGGGATATACCTGTCAAGATTGACAAATTTACCTTTCATTCTGATTTTGATATCTTGGACATATATGAAGATTTAGAAATAACCATTTTCCTTGGACGACCTTCCTTAACTACTAGCAAGGCCCTTAGTGACGTTATTGGAGGGAAGTTAAACCTAAGAGTGAGGGATGAGATGGTTTAATTTAGAGTGTTTAATGGTAAGAAAAATTATCTTGAATTTTTGAACGCTATCGGATAAAGGAAATTAAAGGCTTGTTTTTTAATTTCACGGGTGACATGTTTAATTGCGTCAATTTCATGTAATTTTCTCTTTCAAGGTTTTAGTTCCAATGTTAGGGTTATAATTGTCTTTTAAAAATTAAGACTTCTAATTTGTTAACTAGACAATGTCTAATTTTAATTTTGGAATTAACTAGTTGTCAAGTAATTTTAAACTAATCTTTTATGTCATTATTTTTTTAATTTTGAAATCTTTTCGGTGTTTAGTTTTTTCATCATTACTTGGTTTTTGCAATTAGTATGTTTTAAGCATGATCGGACTTAAGTATGCGAAAATTGTATATCTTAAGAGATCAATAAGTTAGTCTCCTTATACTTGGCTTAAAAGTTTTAGGCAAAAATATAATGCACATGGAGCGAGAAAGAGACTTTAAGAAAGAGGCATTGAAGTGAGTCTTCTACACCAGCCCCGCCCTCAGAGAGGGCACAGATGCTTGTATTCAATGCTGGGGATCAAGAAGAGTAGTATCAAAGACTTAAGGATTAGAAACTTATGGTCAATTAGGATATCGCCTGGGAGGTTTTGGAGCAGATGGGGTTAGCCTAACCAGTGAAGCAGCTAGTGGAGGTATGAGCATGGTACTGATTCTTTGAAATTATGGAACCACGTTATAGAGTTTTTTATTGCGAGGGGATATTATGATGGGGATCGCCCTAATACAATTTAGTTTCAGATGATGGGTGAGAGACATCAAAAGAGTATCACTCAATTCTCCATCACCATAGATTATACAACCGAGACTATATGGAGACATTTCATTACTGAGGCCTATGAATAGATTTTCTATGTGAGTTGCCTCTGTAACATTTCGGGAGTAGGCTCAGCAAAGAGGATGACTATAACTCGCATATGTCAAAGGCTTCGACATTGCACAGTTCAACACTCATGTACATACATAGTATTCTGAGGCATACGTTGAGTGGTCGAGGTGACAAATAGGGAGTCATCAATAATATACATGTCTTTTACCGTTAGAATATCAGTGAGCAGGTGACTATATATTTGGGACATGCTCTTGTCTAATTTATCTAGTGTCAAAGTGAAGATAAAAAAATTTAGCATAATATGTGTTAGATTATACATGATAAGGTTAGCACGAGGGTTGGGAATTTTCGATCAATTGTTGTCGATGCTAGAGATGACAAATATCGAGGCAATCAATTTGAATATAATGCATCATATGCATATGGTTCACTGATATCGGGGACCTACAGGTTACATGTGCTGACTTATTGGGGAGTCTGAGGAGCCATTAACATCGGTAGGAGAACTTCGTGAGGAACATCCATAGCCATAGTCCTCGCCATCCCAGATGGGAGGACGGGCAACGAAGGAGTTTCATCTAGTGCAATGGACTATAACTCGACTAGAGAGACAGAAAGTAGAACTTATAGAGAGGATGAACCGACTCGAAACTTCTACAAATTGGATAAAAGAGTTGATGGAATCAATAGTGAGTCATCTTGATGTTTCTTGTCCGATTCCACCATCTCACAAGGGCACCTTATCTATAGTCCCTCCAAGTAACTAAGATCATCATCAAAAGTGCCCATGCTCATCAGATCAGCCAGGATCACGCGAAGCATAATATTTATCTTTTGTGTATGTTTTAATTTTCTTTTCATTAATTATGTTTTCCTACCAAACATTAGACTTAATGATATTTCTATTATTATCTAGTTTAGTGTTATTATTATTTCCTTTATTTCTTTTTTATTTTGCAAGGATAAATTAACATTGGATGGATCCAACATCAAGAAATCATCACAACCAGGAAAATACTGAATAACCCTCATGCTTGCATATTTACTTGTATTATGTACATTGAGGAAAATGTCCAATTTTAATTATTGGGATGGATTTACTAGATTTTAAACTGATTTCTTCAAGTTTATTAATATCCTAATTATAAATTTTATTAACTGATATCTTGAATTGGTTGAGATATGTCCATAAATGCTGTTATTGTTGAATATTGACTTGAATTCGTGTGCAAAAGGATGATGGTTAGAATGAAATTAGTTTTCCAAGTCATTTTTTTATAATCATTGAAATTTTCAAGTTGAATGAAATTGCATATTATTTATACACATATACACCTAATTTTATCATTAAGCTTTAGAGCCTAAGAGCAAATTTTCAAAATTTTAAAACTATTATTATTCTTTCATATGTGTGTTATCATTGCATAGTATGATAATTCTAGAACTTACTTTTATTATGCATGTCGAGACCATATTGGTTAAATTAAAAGTATTAATAGGATAAAGGCACCTAGATTCCCCAACTTGCTTAGCTTATTTCTTTGAAATTACCATACCCTAAAACTTACCTTTATGAATAACAAAATTGAGTCTTAGCTCTTTTCATTGATTAAACCCACATATTAACCTTTATCCCATATTTTCTTTGAAACCCTAATATTATTTTAAACCTTAAAGGTTACTTATTTTATTTATTTATTGAGATTTGAAATCTGTAAAAGGTCCAATATTTATTAAATTGTGGTACTTATTAGAATGTTGAGAAAAGAATAAAAAAATGGAAAAAATGAAGAAGAAAAAATTAAATAATAATAATAAGTATATTGTACCATTAGATTTGTGATGAAAGGACTTCTGTACTTTGTAAACAAGCCTTGTAATGTTTCGTTGAGTAAATTTCCTTCACTTAACCCCTTTTATTATACCATTCATATCATACCTATGCCCCATTACAACCAACACAAAGACCTTTAATTTTTGTTTCTAGTTTGCATATAAGCGGCAGAGATATGATTTTATTGAAAGCTTATGGTAAGAATTTTGCTATTCATTGATTGAGAGTTTTGATGCTTTTCACCCTAAACACTTGGGTGCATTGAGTGAAATCTTATTGAGGGTGTAAAGAGATATGCTTTTAATTTCAATGATATTGCTGATGTGATTATTATTAATATTACTTAGGAAATTAATTTTAGGATAACTTGATTCTAATTGTACGTTAATTTTATTCAATAGGATATGATGATGTATAATATAAATGGACAGGTTGAAACTAACGACGGATTTATGTTGTGAAATTTATAGTTTTGATTATAGTTTGTTTGAGGAAAAGCGAAAACCTAAGTGTGGGGATATTTGATAAATGCATAACTAACTATATTTTTACACCCGCATTTGATGTATTTTGCTTGATATTTTATACAATTGACATACATTTTGTACTTAATTCGTCTCAAGTGTGTATACAGATGACAATTGCCTTCATGAAGTTAAAGGAGAGGAATTTAGATGAAAATATGGCGTAAAGTGAAGAATCAACAAATTTGAAGGAATGCATGGCTATGCATCTGCTAGTGCACTTTCTAGTAGCCATACATTTTCATGATATCTAGCGAATTTTGATTATGCACAATCGTGCACCCAAAAACCTAGAATTCCATATGAAAGTGACATTTTGGATGCAATTAAGTAAAGGAAGAGACAAGCATCATTTTGAAGAGTAAAGAGGAGATTTGGAGCTTGAGGAGTGGGAGACACAGATTTTTTATCGACAGCTCCATCAAACGAAAGATTAGGTGTCTACATCGTTAGAATACTTGATAGAGAACAATTAAGGAGATTTAGAATTATAATTTTTTTGTTTTCAATTATGTTTTCTATATAAGTATATCTGGTTTTGTGTTTGCCGATATGTAACTAATTTTTCTCTTAGTATTTAAGCTAGATGAGCCCTATTTGATACTGAAACATGTGTTGATTATTTTATGAATGCAAATGAGTTGTTTGATTATTGCTATCCAACTATATATTTTATTATTTTTTGGTAATATCATTTATTAGACCTAAATTTGATTTCATATATAGCTATTGAGAAATCCTAGGTTTGCATTGATCTATGAAAATTGGAAAGATTTAATTGCAACACTAAAGATAGGATGACATAAATCTACGACCTTTATTGTATAGAAAACAAAAACATGCTTGGTTTGGCTAAACGTTAGATTTCAAAATTTTTTCCGAAATCATAATAAAATGGAAGCATAAACACCAAATCAACATGATTTTAATCCATACATGATATGGTATAAGGAAAATAAATAAAATAAGAACAACATCGGGATATTACCAAATCCTCACTATAACTTCAACTCCTCGCTGCTATGTCCTCAACCAATCCGATCTACCACTTGTTCTCCTTGGATAACTTGATTATCAAAATCTTTTTGTGGAAAAGGAGAAGAAAAATAATGGATATTATCTTTTTTTTTCGGCTAGTTCCAGAAACAAATATGAGACCTTCCCATTTTCTAGGACCGATTAATATAGAGAACAAAACAAAGAGTCCTTCACTTTTGCTATATTCTGCTATTTAGGAGAGAATTGAAAGATACAATTATGCAACATTCATTTTTTCATCAAAGCTAAATGAAATAAATGCCTTTACAAGTCCAAAACCTTGGACATTTAGGAGAGAGTGAAGATAGATAGCAAAAAACAGCACCATTCCATTCTTTAACCAAATAATACAAAAAAGACTGTACGTTTTCTCCGCTACCACACTTCATTCTTTAATCAACCATTTAAATCATTTAATGAAGATGATCTTTACCGAATGTATTGGATGAGAGTGGAGATAGCAAAAGACACACATTCATTCTTTAACATTTTTCTATCTTTTAAAAGCCATTAAACAAGTTAATGATGATGAGCATTACTTAAGAATGCTATCACCGAAAATGGATCTTTTAAAAACCATTAAAAAAACTATTAAACCATTTAGTGAAGAGCATTACCAAATCCTACATTTTGTAGAATTTGGTTTTGCTCCCTTTTTTAATTTTAATTTTAACTCAATTAATCTAATTAATTAAACCAAAATCCAACCTAATATTAAATGTTCTTTGGGCTTATAATTAACAATTAATTAGTGTAAGGACAATATTTAATTATAGGCTTAAGACCAAATTTAATTAACTCTTAATTAAATATTTCTGGTCTTATTGGCCTAAATCCAATTCGTCCAATTCTCTCCAAACTATCTCATTTTCTTTTCAATAACCTCCGTTTATTTTTCTTAATTTCCTTGATAACCTTCCCAGAAGCTACGTGGGGAATCTAATTGGACTTAAATAATTCAAGTTCTAATAAGCCCGGAATTAATTTAATCTCATTAGAATCAATTTTGACTTATTAACCAAATGTCTTTCCACTAAGAACATTTGGTAGAACTCTTGATACTTAAAATTATAAGAAACTGTGTTTCAAAATTATTAATTCGATGTCCAAACACAAACTCTATTATTAACCAAATTATAACCATCCACACAATAAAGGGAAAAATTACCATTTTGCCCTTATGTTGGTTTTTCCTTTTAGATGTCCCATTTTACTCTACATAGTGATTAACACACAAGATTTAATCTTGGTGTTAAAACTTGATGGGTAGCTAGTCCATCAAATTACTGGTGTCAATTTAATCACTAATCTCCGTAAAACATCTAGAAGTGATGATATCACTATAAACTCTTTCTTGGAGTGAATGTTCCCTGATGTATGTTTCAAATTAATAATTCCAACATGCAGACATTGGATTAATACGCTGTAAAAATCCATTCTGATCATATCAAGAATTATAATGAAACATACACGAGTTTACCACTCATCAAGATTATGGTTCGTAATAAACGAATGCAAAGGTGTATGCTTTAAGATTAAGGTAACGACCTACTTTATTCTTTAAAAACATAAATGATTCCAAATTCATTTAATAGTGCCATTACCGATAGTCAACTACTATCATGATTTGAAACTCATCATTCCCATGAAGTAAACTCTTCTACTTACACAGAAGTAAATCGCAAGACTACAGTCTAAACTGTAATCAAGCGACCAACTTGATTATTCGACTATGAATCAATTAATTTTGATTCTAATAATATACAGGTTTCTCATACATCTCCTTGTATATGTATATTACTTACAAAAGAACCATGGTACCTTATGACTAGTTATATTATGCTCATCCAAATAAAACAAAGTCTTTTTTTATTAATAATAAATATTTTCATTACAATATTGTAACTGGAAGAAAATTAAGTTATATGTAAATACACTTATTTTCCAGGGCACTATATTTACATAATCGTAACAATCTCCCACTTGTTTTAAAGTAAGTTTGACATATCCCCCATTCCCATACCTTCTTGGTAACCCTCGAAGATTTTTTTGAAAATATTTTTATGAACGGATCTGCAAGGTTTTAATCTGTGGGAATCTTTACCACATCCACCTCACCATGTTGTATTATCTCTTTTATGGGATGATACTTTCTCTCAATGTGTTTGGTGGCTTTGTGGTTCCGAGGTTCTTTAGAACTAGCCACTGCCCCACTATTATCACAATAAAGTGTAATGGTCTTGTCCGCCTCAGGAACTACCTCCAAATCCTTTAGGAACTTACGAAGCCAGACTACTTCCTTTGCTGCTTCACAAGCAATAACATATTTAGTCTCTATAGTTGAATCAATAACACAAGATTGCTTGACAGTCCTCTAGACTGTAGCTCCACCTCCCAAAGTAATTATAGAACTAGAAGTTGATTTCCTTGAATCAACATCTGATTGGAAATCAGAATCTGTATATCCCGTCAAAATAAAGTCACTTTCAGAGTAAACAAGCATTAAATTCTTCGTCCTACGAAGATACTTTAGTATGCACTTGATCGTAGTCTAATGCTCCATTCCAGGATTGGACTGGAATCTGCTTACTAGTCCTACTGCATAATAGATATCTAGTCTAGTGCAAAGCATAACATACATTAAACTTCTAACTGCTAAAACATATGGAATGTTGTGCATACGTTCGACCTCCTATTGGGTTTTAGGTGCTTGCTCCTTTGAAAGTTTGATTCCATGTCTAGTAGGTATGAAACCCCTCTTGGAATCCTGCATGGAAAACTTATTGAGCATGTTCTCAATGTAGGTTAGTTGAGACAAGGCTACTTGCTTATTCTTATGATCCTTTATAAGCTTGATCCCTAGAACACAGCTAGCCTCTCCCAAATCCTTCATTAAGAACTGTTGGTTCAGTCATCCCTTAACTGTAGATAACATTCCTACATCATTGCTAATGAACAGAATGTCATCAACATATATAATTAGGAAAGTAACCTTGCCTTCTTGTATTCTTTTATAGACATAAGGCTCATCTAGGTTTTATATGAATCCATAGGTTGATAACCTTATCAAACATAATGTTCGAAGACCTAGATGCTTGCTTAAGTATATAAATGGACCTTTATAACTTGTATACCTTATGCTCATTACCTGGCTTACCGAATCCTTTTGGTTGGGCCATATAAATGGTCTCCTCAAGATCCCCATTAAGAAATGCGGTCTTGACATCCATTGGCCATATTTCATAATCGAAATAGGTTACTATGGCCAAAAGAATTCCAATGGACTTAAGCATGACAACCGGAGAAAAAGTCTCCTCATAGTCTATACCCTCCTTTTGAGTATAGTCCTTAGCTACCAATCTAACTTTAAAGGTTGCTACCTTTCCATCAGATCCTCTCTTCCTTTTGAAGATCCATTTACACCCTATGGCCTTTACACATGGTTGTAGATCTACAAGGATCCAGACTTCGTTGGCTACATGGAATCTATTTTCGATTCCATTACCTCGAGCCACTTTTCCACATCAACATCATTAATAGTCTATATATAAGTAATAGGATCTGTTACTTCTTAGTCTGAGATGGAAATTATGCGTTCTCCTAGACCTAGATATCTTTCTAGTTGTCTCACAACCCTCCCACTACATCTAGGCACTACTTAACTTTCAGGCTGCACTTCTAATTCAACTTTTGAATCCAATTCGACATCTTGTTCCGCTATATCCAAATCAAATATTGATACTATTTCACTTCTTCCTTTGTGATTTCTCATAAATTCTTCCTCCAAGAAGGTTGCATTTTTCGACACAAATACCTTTATATCCTGAGGATTGTAAAAATAGTGTCCTCATGTACCTTTAGGATATCCTACAAACAAACATACTTTTAACCTTGGTTCCATCTTTGTGGATTTAGGCCTTAGAATATGGGCTGGGCAGCCCCAAGTCCTCAAGTGCCTCAATGAATGCACTCGTCCAGTCTACAACTCCCTAGGTGTTTTAGGCACAGATTTGGATGGAGCAAAGTTAAAAAGATAAGTTGTCGTTTATATAGCAAATCCCCAGAATGATTTTAAAAGGCTAGCGTAGGACATCATTGATCTTACCATTTCCAATAGAGTCCTATTCCTCCTCTTAGCTACACCTTTCTGTTGAGGTATTCTAGGAGTTCACAAGTTGGAAACAATTCCATTATCAATTAGGAATTGTTAGAACTCTCTAGATAAGTACTCACCACCTTGATCCGATCGAAGTTGTTTTAATGGCTTGCCTAGCTGCTTCTCAGCTTCAGCTTTGAATTCTTTGAACCTTTCAAAGGACTCACTCTTTTTGT
>JANZXP010008454.1:0-14332 GCA_027576715.1 Erythroxylum flavicans | reverse complement strand
TACATGCCAAAAATGCCCTCAATTCATTCTTATGCATTTATTCCATAAACTATTATGCTTAATTTAACGGAAAAAAAATTTTCGGGGGCCAACATTAACATTAAAGATAAGAAAAATCCCGAAGCAAAAGTTAGAACGTCATTAACAACTCAAAATCCATGACCATACAACCCATCTTAATGTTACACATTAAATTAATAAAAAAGTAAATGGGGAGAAAATAAAATTCAGATTGGATGATTCGGGAAAGTAGTGGCGTTAGGAGATCACTTACTTTGGGAAGCTTCAGTGTTGGAACCCCCTCCTCTTCTTTTTTCTCTCTCTTCTTTCTCTCTCTCTTTTGGGTTTCCAAATATAAGTAGAATGTAAAAAAAACTCCTTTCTAGGGTTCCATCATTATCTTTTTATAATCTTTTTCTAATTAAGGTAACCCTAGTGTCTTTCCGTGGTCTGAAGTGTTCAAAACGTCCCTCGAAAACTTGAATTTGAAAGTGACTCTATGTTTGTCTACGTGTAGGCTAAATCATGGCCCTTGGAAAACGATCGTGGTCAGTTTATCTACTCTCTATCACAGTCGTGGCAGATTCCCCACAATCTTGGCCTTATGTTGGTGCTTCTGTCACGATCGTGGCCCTGCGTTTTAGTTCAGGTCTCCTCTGAAGCTCCTCCGAATGCTTTGAAACACTAACAAAATCATCACAACACCTCATATATATATAATTGAAGCTGAGAAATATGTTCTCACCCAAAGAACACTTTAAACATAAATGTTTATGAACTAACACAATTCTTAAGCTAAACAAACAATAAACAATCAACTTATCTACTAAACACATATCAAATTAACTATAAAAATACAATGCAATCTACACCTATCAACCTCCCCACACTTAAACTTTGGCTTGTCCTCAAGCAAAGATCAAATATAACTAATAAAATTCTATCATTTTATTTTCACAAAGATTAAAGCATGCAATCCCTCAAATTTTGGCCAACTCAAGTGTCAAGCTACTACACACATCATGACTAATCTTCATTGGTGCACATAAGCAAACTCAACCCATAAAACCATTGCTCAAAGATAAGAATAAATTTAAAATGGTCCTTCTTACAGATTTCACTCATTTCTCTCTAGTGTTTGATGGTTAGTGTTTCGTTCAAACTTCCTATAGGAAACCACGCTATCATAGGCTTGCTAATACACTAATTCTCCTCCACAATGATTACATGCTAGGATAGATCAAAAGGGCTTTTCTTTAGGTTGTAATGTGGCTAAGGTTAAGGTGGGTTAAACAGGATTTAGATGTTTATCATAAGCATTTATAAACTACTAAGTGTAAAAAGGGATGACAAAGATAAACTTCTAAGATATGCAATAGTTTTCCCCACTTATTGAAGCTACTATATGTTATTCCTTTTTTTTCTTTTCTCTTTTTTTTCATTTTATTTTTTTCGTTTCTCTCTTTTTCTATAATAAAGAATCAATGAATAGAAAATAGAAACTATATGCCATGTGCTCTTAACTTATGATTCCATACTCAAGTATCACTTAACACTTTATTAACTTATGATTGGGTAAGCTAATGGAGTTTAAGGGTTTTAAAATTGGGTTTTAAAGGCTTAATGGGGCTAGTAAGGGATAATAAAAGGGTAGGTCATTTAAGCCAAAGGTTAAAGCAAGAAAGCCTCAATCGTTTCTATCTATAATACATCCAGTAGATTTAAATTGATTCAAAGCAAATTCTAAAGGTAATTACCTAAGGAATCATCACACAAACAAGGAAATGAAATGACCATAGAATGGAGTCATAAGGGCACAATTCCTCACATAGGCTCAAATGAAAATCCATTATACTTTTATACATTACCTCATTGTTCAAGTGTCAAGTTCTAAGTAAGCTTATGTGGCTAACTACTTTCATCACTCCACATGGTTCACTCTCCACTTAAGTAGCCTGATTTAAGTTTACGCATGCATTTAATGTCATTCCAACTAGCATGGTAGAATCCCATTGTAACAAATTCATCACAAAGATTTAAATGTAAGGGAAAATGACACACCTAATACTAACAACCTAATATACATTCTAAATGACATGCAAAAATGCAAACATAAATGTAAAGACTACGTCCCCACACTTGAACAAAACATTGTCCTCCATATGAAAAGGAGAACACCTAATACCAACAAACAACAAAATAAAAACCAAAACATAAAAACACAAAAAGAATAATAGAAGAGATTAAGGGGAAGATGGGTTCAAGGTGGTAGGGTCGGTGGAGGCAGCGTGTTTAGAAATGTATATCTCAGTTGGGAAGGTAAGGGTTTGAGTTCTATAGTAGGAGGCTTTACAATGGAAAGTGGTATGGGTGCATCCCTTCTCTCTAACTTCTTTTTCTCACCCTCCTCACATAATTCCTCTCAACTCACACTCTTATCCCCATGAACTTTAGTAACTCTCTCAACTTCCTTTTCACTTTCCTTTTCAATCTCCTTCACACAATCGTCCACAACATCAATTTTCATACAAGCACTTCCATCCATCAGTTTCTTCAAACATTTAGTCATATTAAATTAAACCTGCTCATTACCAATTCTCAAAACTAATTTTCCTTTATACACATCAACTAATGTCCTACCATAATTTATAAAGGGCCTACCCAAAATTAGTAGACAAATCCCATCTTCTTCAAAATCCAACACAATAAAATCAACAGGAATTAAAAATTTATCCACTTTTACCGGAACATCTTCTACTACCTAAATGATCTCTTAATGGATGGATCCGTATGTTGGATAAGCATGGATGTTGGCTTGATGTCTCCTAGCCCCAATTTCCTAAAAATAGATAAAGGCATCAAGTTCATACTTACGTCTAAATCACCTAAGCACTTAGAAAATTCAAAATCACTAACAACATATGGAATAGTAAAACTCCCAGGATCTTGTAGTTTTGAATGCATTGTGTTTGTGATGATCAAATTACAATTCTATGTCAAGGTCATCATCTGATTGTCTTCCCAAGTGCTTTTGTGTGTCAATATGTCCTTGAGAAACTTTGCATACTTAGGCACACACTCCAATGCCTCTGCTAAATACAAATCAATTTGAAGTTTCTTCGACTTCTCCAAAAATTTGTAGAATTAAGTGTGGACTTGATGTTGTATCCTCCTCTGCAGATATGGAATCTTAGGCTTATAGGGTGGTGGTGGTACATATGGCTTCTTTTCTTCTTTTTCATCTACCTTTTCCTTTTGTTGGCTATCTTTTTGCACACTTGGCTCCTCTAATTGTTTACTACTCCTAAGTGTGATTTCCTTAAGTTTTTCTTTTGGATTGGCCTCAGCGTTGCTTATTAAGCTTCCTGTATTCCTAGTAGACAAAGTAATAGTAAGTTAACCTACCTATACCTCCAAGTTGTGGATGGATGAAGCATGGTTCTTCATAATTTGGTAAAACTTTGCCTCCCTTCTTTTCTAACTCTCTTATAGTCTTCTTTGACCTTCCTCTTGGCTTGAGAACTTTGAACCCAGTATGTCCATTAACTTGTCCATTTTGTTCTCCAAAGTCCTAAGATGATCTTGTTAAAATCCAGGAGGTCCTTGTGCTCTCACTTGGCCACCCATATTGTTAGTACTCCACAAAAAATTTGGGTGGTTTTTCCACCCAGGATTATAAGTATTAGAGTATGGATTGTTACCTTGTTATGGATAACCTAAGTAATTTACTTGTTCTGTATCACTCGCTCCCAGCAAGAAACATTTAGCTGTGCCATGGTTGTCCTACTTACATAATTCATATGGTAATTGTATAGTCTTGACAACAGATGAAGAAGCTCCTTACATGTTGCTCAACTACTTGGTGAGGGCCACAATCTATATTTGCAAAGTTGTCATGAAGTTAAATGGAATCATTCCTTTTTGCTCCTTTCTTTTGACCACATACAGTTGTTACTCGCCAACTCTTCCAAAAGATCATGAGCTGAATAAATGGTTTCCTCATCAAAGAACCTCCTGTAGCTACATCTATTATTCCCCTTGTGCATTGAGTTACAACATTATAGAATGTATGCAAAAGAAATTCCCTCGGAAGGTTATGGTGGGACAGCTCATTTATAATTCCTTGAATCTCTCCTAAGCTTTATACAACAACTCCCGATAACTTTTTTGAAAGTTTATGATCTCTTCAATGATTCTTATTGTCTTAGTCATGAGAAAGTACTTAGTTAGGAAAGCTTGGGCTAGCTGCTCCCAAGTAGTGATTTAGCTTACACTGAGTGAATTATACCATGCATTTGCCTGATCCCTCAAGGTAAACGAAAACAATCTTGACCTCACAACATCATCAGACATCCCATTAAAACTAAAGGTATCATAAATCTCTAAGAAATTTACTAGTTGGGCATTGGGATCTTCATTAGATAGCCCATAAAATTGTACACTGCTCTGAAGTACGTTGAGGAGTGCCAGCTTGATCTTGAAATTATTGGCTTGAATCACTGGCCTTGCAACTCCTTGAAGACTGAAACCTGGCCTCAAAAAATCCATCAATGTCCTCTCAGCTCATCCTTGCTCCCCTTCTTCTACCATATTCCTTTTTATTTTGTCTTAATGTCTAACTCTTCTTAGCTCTCTTTCGTCCCTTGTAATATCTAAAATTTCTTCTTCACTAAGCTTGTTAGACATTTTTGTGCTCCTTGTGTTCATGCACCTGCAAACACACAAAGAAAAGTATCAAACACTTTTAAATCAAAGTCACCTAAACTAAACAAGATGCTAAAAAAATAAACCTCAGCAATGGTGTCAAAAACTTGTTGATTGCAAAACCAATTACTTATTTTACGCTAAAAACTGCAAGTATATAGGTCATTATTTGTAGTAAAAAACAGATATCATCCCACAGAGATTGTGCTTAAGTAGCACTTAATTCAGGTTATGGTTTGTTTAAGACTCAAATTCAGATAATAAACTGAAAAGTAAACTAGATCAAACAAACTAGCAATGAACAAAAATGTAACAATGGAAATCTGTCAAAAGAATTAATCAAGTTGAGGGAGAGGGGATTTTACCTATCATTAATGCTAATCTAGCCTTTTATATGTTTATGGGTGTTGGTTCTAGATGATCGTAGGGTTGATTACTCTCTCTCTCGAGTTATAACCACTCCCTAAATGGTAACCCTAATCGAATTATGGACTTACAATCTCTCAATTCACAATTCACCCACAATTATAATTAGTTTTAAAGCTCTCTAATAAACAATTGGGTTTTGCATGGGATCTCTCTCCATGAAATTACCAACTAGATTGCTAAAGTGGTTAATTAGATCACCTAACTCTTGTTAATCAAATCTAATCATTTTTATCCGGTTGACTCTCTCAGTTTGTTATCGAAATATGCAAATAAATTAATCAATCACAACACCCAAACTATGTAAACACAAATAAACTAGGTTAACATTAAAGATAAGTAAAATCCTGAAGGAAAAGTTAAAACATCATTAACTACTCAAAATCCATAAGCATACAACCCATCTCAATCTTACACATTAAATGAATAAAAAAGTAAATGGGGAGGAAATGAAACTTAGGTTAGATGATTTGGGAAAGCAACAGTGTTGGGAGATCACCAATTCTAGGAAACTTTGGCTTCGGAACCCTCCTCTTCTTTCTCTTATACTTTTCTCTCTCTCTCTTCTCTCTCTCTCTCTCTCTCTCTTTTCGGTTTCCAAATATAGGCAAAATGTAAATAAAAACTCCTTTGTAGCATTCCATCATTATCCTTTTATAGTCTTTTCTAATTAAGGTAACCCTAGTGTCTTTCCAGGGTCCGAAATGTCCAAAATATCCCTCAAAAACTTGAATCTGAACGTGACTCTATGTCTATCTGTGTACAGGCCATAATCGTGCCCCTTAATGCATGATTAAAGGGCCACAATTGTGGCCAGTTCATCTACTCTCTATCACAATCGTGTCAGATTCCCTATGATTATGGCCCTATGTTGGTGCTTCTGTCACGATCATGGTAGGTACCCCATGATCGTGACCCTATTTTTTAGTTCGGGTCTCCTCCAAAACTCTTCCAAATGCCCTGAAATGCTAAGAATATCATCATGACACCTCATATATATATATAATTGAAGCTTGAAAACATGTTCTTACCTAAAGAACACTTAAAACACAAATGTTTATGAACTAACACAATTCTTAAGCTAAACTTACACTAAACAATAAACTTAACTGCTAAACACATATCAAATTACCTATAAAAATACAATGCAATCTACACCTATTAGTTGCATGATCTGTTAAAATGATCACCTTATAGCCTAAAAAGTATGAACAAAACTTGTCACATGCATATACCACTTCTAATAAATCCTTTTTAGTGGTGGTGCAGTTGAGTTAAGGCTCAATTAATGTCATGTTTGCGTGGTATATCACATACAACCTCTTATCCTTCCTTTGGCCTAACATGCGACCCATAGCTTGTTCACTAAAATTGCATATGACTTCGAATGGGAAGGACCAATTCGGTGATGTTAATATTGGTGCTAATAGTAGTGCCTTGTTTAATTGGTTAAATAAAAATAAGCAATTATTGTCAAAATCAAAGGGCTCTTCCTTAACTAGTAAGTTTGTTTGAGGTATTGCAATTTATAAGAAGTCATTAATAAAACAACAGTAAACTATAGCATAATCTAAGAATGCTCGCACTCCTCAGCCTGTGCTCTGTGTGATTCTTCTCCAGAGACGCATGACCACCTTTTCTTTCAGTGCAGATTTTCATCCCGGGTTTGGGGTTCTCTCTCGACGAAGACCGCCACTGCTTGGCCTTCGACTACTTGGATATCCCTCCTACATTGGGCTTCCACCCACCTACGACGGAGGAAGGATTTCAGACATCTAGTTTCACGGTTAGTCCTCTCTGCCACTGTCTACTTTCTATGGTATGAGAGGAATAACCGCATTTTCAGCAGACGACACAGATCGCCCACCGACATTGTGCAGGACATCTCAGAGGTTATCCGTTCTCGGCTTCTCAGTCTTGAGTCTCGTTTCCAGATACCTGACCTCCAGCGACATATCTGGAAACTACCCACATAGACATCTTGCTTGTATTGTTTTGTTGAGGGCCTCCTGTGGCCATTTCATATGATTGATTTTTGTTGAGGGTCGCCTGTGACCTTGTTTCTCTTCATTGATTGTACATATTGAACCTTTTCCCTCATTATTAATATACATGTTACTTTCTACAAAAAAAAAAAATCTTTATTAGCTTTGTCTTTGCCTTGTCTCCTTCAATCCCTTGGCACTATATTTTATGTTCTAACACTATGCCTTTATGCACCATGAAGTGAAACTTCTCCCAGTTCAATATTAAATGTGATTCTTCACATCTTTCCATTACTCTGTCCAAATTCATTAGGCACTGCTTAAAAGAGTCTCCAAAGTATGAAAATTTTTTTATAAATACTTCCATAATATCCTCGATCATATCCATAGAAATAGACATCATGCACCTTTAAAATGTAGCTAGAGCATTGCATAACCTAAAAAGCATCTGTCTATATGCAAATGTACCATAATGGCAAGTAAAGGTGGTCTTTTCTTGGTCCTCTATATAGATGAATATCTGACTGTATCTGGAGTAACCATCTAAGAAGCAATACTGTAACACCTCCTATACGAAACTTATAACCACGTACACACATTACACTCGAATTTCCTATACATAAATTAATGGCATACAATTATATTCATTTATAAGGATTGTCATCACTTATTTATCTATTCAATATTGTACATATACATATTACAAAAATTCATGTCCCTTAACATTATCATTTAAAAGTAGTATTACATCATTACGTTTATATAGTAATCTAAAAGGGATTACACACAACTTAAATTCTCAATTACAAACTATTAAGAAACTACAATTTCCTTTGTAACATATACAACCATTCTTTAATCAAAAGACACATCCAAAGGTACTTTCACTTCTAACGGTTGGCCTTGGTCTTTGCAGATGATCCCTGTGCCTTACTCCTATTACTTGGACCTATATGGATTAACACCAGTGCTAAGTTTAAAAGCTTAGTGGGAAAACATTTAGTTTGGATGACCACTCATAACATCCATCCGTCAAGGACTCACACATTCATGAATATCATAAACTTACGTAAACAATGATGACATAATTGAGCAAAGTGCATAATGAAAATATGCTTCAACCATATGTCATAAATTCACATTTATAAGCCAAATATTGATTTCTAAAGCTCATCAA
This sequence comes from Erythroxylum flavicans, assembly GCA_027576715.1. Classification (NCBI taxonomy): domain Eukaryota; kingdom Viridiplantae; phylum Streptophyta; class Magnoliopsida; order Malpighiales; family Erythroxylaceae; genus Erythroxylum; species Erythroxylum flavicans. The sequence goes on along the minus strand of JANZXP010008454.1, from coordinate 6,040 downwards.
TACAAATTATTCATGTTATCATGTTGTATCTCTTATTTATAGCTATTTAATTTCCTATATGTGTTAGGCCTGCACATTTCTGTAGGTATGGATAACGGGAGCTATAGACATCTGAAGATATCAAACTGTGGATACTCGAAGGCATTGAACTATCGATACTCAAAAGTATCAAACTGTGGATACTTAAAAGTATTAAACTGTGAAATATGTACACATACAGAGATTTTTAATTGTGTGTCTTAAGTTTCATCTTCAATTAGAATCATCCAATTTGGAGGTCTATATGCCAAGTTATATCAAAAGAAATGGGTTTGGTTCAGGTGAACTGAGAACCGAAGACAAATTTTCACTAAACTTTACTCTCTCTTGTCATATTCAACCAATTACATGAAAAGAAACACCAAGAAATAATACCAAAAATCATTCCATATCCAAATCAATCATTTTACACATTCAAATATGTACACATACAGAAATTAACTAAGTGTAGTACCAAACCTTGAAATTTGTCAATTAGCTCTTCTTCTGGTGCTCTTCCTTCTCTTTCCCTTTAACTTTGCTTGATTCACTAACTAGAACACTACAAATACATATCTAAATCTCATATCCAACCTTATAATTCTATATTTTCATAAGCAAAGAAAGAAAGATGAAGATGAGAAGAAAAACCAAAAACTTTTACCTTGATTTTCACCTAGGATTAGCTTGATTCCTTATGCAAAATGATGTGATTAAGGAGATGGAATGGATAGGAGATGAGAAGAGAAAATTATAGAGTTAAAACCCTACATACATGTCCCTCTCCTCTCTTTTCTCATCCTCATTTCATATAGTTTTTATTCTCAGACACATGTTTCAATCCTATTGTACCATATATTGATTTTTGGAAAAATTGCACATTTGGTCCTTTTTCTTTGTTTAGTTCCTACATTTGCATATCAAATCATCAATTGATTTCATTCTAGTCCATCTTTCACATATAATTATTCATTTCGATGCATAAATGAAAAATTACCAATTTACCCTATCTTTTAAATTAATTACCATTATTTCCCTTATTATGCTTAGATACAGTTAATTCTTTATGTTCACTTCTTAATACACCATAGACATAATATAATACTTCTAGCGTATATATTAGGGCCTTACAAATGGAATGAGTGACCACCTACTATCTTGATCATTTGATCAACAAACAGAAGAGGAAAGTGATCCTTTTTAGTCACTTTCTTGAGTTTACGGTAGTCAATGCTAATTCTCCATCTTGTAACAGTTTTGTGGAAATCAACTCTTCACTTTCACTCTCCATATTGTTTATACTGCCCTTCTTTTGTGGACATTGTATCAGGTGACCTATTTACTATCGAATATTGGGTATATGATACCCACGTCCAAAAGTTTCACCACTTCCTTTTTAACCACCTCTTTCATTTGAGGGTTTAACCTTAGTTGACGTTCCCTCACTGCTCGACTTCCTTCTTCGAGGTTTATCCTATGCATAAAAACATTTAGGCTTATACCTCAAATGTCAGATATCTTCCATCCTATGGCCTTCATCTGACTATTAATAATTGCTACCACTTTAATCTCTTGTTCCCCATCCAATTGATTGGAAATGATGATGGGTAGTGTTTGGCCTTCACCTAGAAAGGTATACCTAAGATGTGTGGGTAAAGGTTTAACCTTTAGAGTTGGTGCTTTGTTATGCTAAAAAAAATTCTAAAAGGACCTAGGCTATCCGACTTTCAAGTATACGAGGTAGTTGTAGTGGTTTTCCAGGATCATCTCCTATAGAGGTGACAATGGTTCATTTAAATTAATTTTGAACAAAAACAAAAATAAATGCAATCCTAAACACTCTATCCCTATTGTTGAGCAAAAGCTTTAAAGAAAATCACAAATTAGTCTAAAAAGTAAACTGAATCGACCAAACATAAAAACGAGTAGAAATTGAAGTGGAAAATACTTGAGAATTAATTTCACTAATTTAATCTCTTATGTATGATTAAGCGGAAATGATTGGACATCTGTCTTACTGAAATTAGTAGTTTGGCACTAAGATCAACTTGAATAATTAACTATTCTAACTTTCGTATTCTAGAAGTTATCACCTAAGCTAATTATAGAAACCTGACTAGTAATTACCATTTAGGTTAATATATTTCTAATTCTTAACCTAAGTGTCTATAGTTTCTTGTTCCATATTAAACTTCTCCTCTCAGTCCTTCATTTAATACCAAAATGATGCAAAGTTTGATCATGATACTACATCCATTCTGTTCAGAAACTATAGCAAACATAAGACAACAACATAATCCCTCAATCATGTATATTTGACTAAAATAGCTACATTAATCTTTAAGAAAAGAGATCAACCCATCACAAAAATTACAAGATTTATCATCTTTAAACACTTCAATCTTATCTTGATCGATATAAAAGAAGTATTAAAGCAACAAACTAAGTAAATAACCTAAATAAACTATTAATAGCTAACAGAGTATGAGTCGGTTAAGCGTAACAAGGCACGAGTCTATAATAGAGAAGTAAATGAAGGAGAACAACAAGAAATAGTAAATAGAAAGAGCAAACAATAGTGGGTGAGGGAGTTGCTTTTGCCACTCTCAAGCTTTCCACATTAGCTCTTGTCCTCTACTTCTAGTTGATGGTCGCCTAAAATGACCTACTACTCACATTGCCTACCCCTTTCTTCTGTTCTTCTCCTTCCTTCTTCTCAGCTAAAACTCTCTCCTTCTCTACCTCCACACTTATCTCTATCTGCTTTTGTTCCAACAAAATAAGTCCCTTTTAGTTCATCTGCCCCTCTTTACCTCTCATTCTTTTTCCATTTATAGCACGGGTCTAGGTTTAGGGTTATAGGGTTGTTACTGTAACACACTACTTCCACAGAGAACATGCCCAAACATCCAGAGGATATTCGAGAAGATACGATATGAAAGTGGTATGTTAGAGCAGTCACATTCACTTTTATGGCATCATACTGAACATAATAAATCAAAAGATCAACTCCTCATTTCCATTTATAAAACATATTTACACTATAGCATTTCAATACATAATTCGTATATACAATATCAAAAAAATAGAGTTTACTACTGCTTACAACATATTCTACATGGAATGAAAACTAAACAAAAGTACTCTATCTAAACTTATCAATATCAACTGACCGACCTTTGAGCCATTCTTGAGTCCAAATTGACAAAATTAAACTTCTACTAGTTTGTCTTAAGAGCTAAATCTTCCTTGTACTTAAAAATCAACATTTGCATTTTTAATGAGTTTTATGAACTTAGTGAGTGAACCATCCTCGATGTGCTCACTCATACCAAAATAGATATCAAAATTAAATTCACAGATAGATCATATCATCAAATATTAAATGTCACGTCACATTTCATATACTTATTTCATAATAAGTTGATCATTTATCTCAATCATTCATATCATCACAATTCAGTAATTCATTCCAATCCTTCACACAATACATATAAAGACATCTATATTTGCAAATTTCATATGCATATATCACTCATTAATTTTTTATTTGTTGTGACCGAGCGCCATTTTACTGTCTCGTATCTGTTATGAATATCGGGCTCATTAATAACTATCTCGTACCTATTATAGATACCAAACATATTAATAACTGACCAGTGGTTATTGTGCACATAATTGAGCTTTAAGCTCTTTTTCACTGGTCACTTCGGTCACAACTCCTTTATCTAATCATGTATATCAATGAGATAAAATGCATCATTCCATAAAATATGCTATCAATGTCTTTCAATCATGATACACATTGACTTTTCATATTCATTAGATCTAAGTTTGCCATTCAACATTTTTGTTAGGTACACATATTTTACTCAATTCACATTCAATTAGGAAATACTACCAATACATTCTCAATTATCAAACTCCTCGGACCATCAATTTCTGGAATTATCACATTCACATCAATAATAGTTTAATAATTGAAATTTAAGTAGATATATTCAATCCTAGTGAGAAACATCTAGGTTAACTCATAGTAAGCTCTAGATAAGCTATTGCCGTGACGAATGGGTAATGACTGGTTACTGGTATTCAGCTTGAACGTCTAAATCATACAATACAAACATTTTACACACATTACTAAATTGCTCAATCATATAAGTATTCAATCATACACATTTGTACATGTGTCATGTTCAATGCATGCTCAATTAACTTTCCTGGGTATGTATCCTTAATCACAAGTCTTAATCATTCAAACATTATCACTTAGATACAACTGGTTTGAACTTAGGTTTACACTTCAAAGAAACTTGATTATTCTGTAATCATCAATCATACATTCACCGATCCTTTTTCTAGCAATTTATAATCACACAATATCCAAATTTTCATTCATTTATATTTAATATACCTTTCTAATATCCTTAAGAATATATACCTTTCTCATATCCTTTAGATCACATTTTTATTCTTAAGAACACCTTCATTCCTATAACACTCATATCAATAATACATTCTTATGTTATAACCTTAATTAATAATTTAAAATTATCAAACCTTTAACCAATTAATTAAACATCAAACTAGATTTATTTCAAGCCTCAATCAAGTCTAAATGCATAATAGTAAAGTAAATTTTCATTAGATGGTTCAAACATCACTCAAAAGAGAAGTTTTCATGTCTACGGCCTTTCCCACGATCGTGGAGGCCTTCTCACGATTCTGGGCTATGCCATCCAAAAATTTAACTATTCTTTCTCCTTCTATTTTTCTAGATTTTAACCCCTACATACTAAATCCAAAACATCTTATGCATAGTTCATTATTTAATCTTCATTTCCTTATCATTTCCACCTATATTCCATCACAAAATTATCTATACTACAAATCATAAACTATTGTTTATCATTTATACAAAAACATAACACAAACTTATACATTTCTTCATCAACGTTCCAACACACCTTCAATTCCATTATCACTATCGATCCATGCTTATATTGGAAAACGTAGTGCCCTGGAAAGCAAGTTTATTTACATGTACCTTAATCTTTTTCAGTTATAGTTTTGTAATGGATGTATTTATTATTAATAAAATAAAAGAGTTTGGTTTTGATGAGTATTATATATCTAGTCATAAGGTACCAAGATTATTTTGTAAGTAATATACATATATATAGAAATGTATAGGAAATATGTATATTATAAGAATCTAAATTAATGGATTCACAGTTGAATAATCAAGTTAGTTGCTTGATTATGGTTTAAACTGTAGTATTGCGATTTATCTTCATGTAAGTAAAGGAGTTTACTTCAAGTGAATGATGAGTTTCATATCATGATAGTAGTTGACTATCGATAATGGCATTATTAAATGAATCTAGAATTAAGTATGTTTTCAAGAATAAAGTAGGCCGTTACTTTAACCTTAAAACATACAACTTAAGCATTCGCTTATTATAAACCACAATCTTGATGAGTGTTGAACTTGTATGTGTTTCATTATAATTCCTGATATGATCGGAATGGATTTTTACAGAGTATTAATCCAATGTCTGCATGTTGGAATTATTAATTGAATATCAGGGAACATTCACTTAAGTAAAGAGTTTATAGTGATATCATCACTTCTAGATGTTTTAAGGAGATTTGGTGATTAAACTGGTGCTAGTAGTTTGATGGACTAGCTACCCATCAAGTCTTAACACCAAGATGAGATCTTGTGTGTTAATCACTATATAAAGTAAAACGGGAGATCTAGAAGGAAAAACCAACATAAGGGCAAAACGGTAATTTTACCCTTTATTGTGTGGATGGCTATAATAAGGTTCTAAATAGGGTTTGCAATTGGACATAAAATATGTGTTCTTATAATATTTAATAGTTCAAGAGTTCAACTAATTGTCTTTAGTGGAATGACATTTAGTTAATAAGCTAGAATCAATTCTAATGAGATTAAATTAATTCTAGGCTTATTGGAGCTTGAATTATCAAAGTCCAATAAGATTCCCCACTTGGC
>JANZXP010008376.1:0-14339 GCA_027576715.1 Erythroxylum flavicans | reverse complement strand
CTTGCAAAATTCTATCCATCAGAGTTTCCTCCTATTGCTTTAATTGAACTTGAATATCAACTTGGGAATTTTATCATTGATGTACGTATGGATAAGAATTTCTCTGAATTGAGTAGAATTGGAGACCTTGCTGAGAGAATGGTGGCTACAAGAAAGCATCATGTATTTCCTTTGGTTTATTTGTTAGTCAAATTGTCATTACTTTTACCAGTTGCTACAGCCATAGTGGAAAGAGCTTTCTCCGCGATGAAAATTATTAAAAATTCACTTCGTAATAAAATGGGAGATGACCTATTGAATGATTGTTTAGTGTGTTACATTAAAAGAGATGTATTTGCAAACATTGACAATGATCTTGTTACGAAAAGATTTCAATCTATGAAAAGTAGGCGAGGATCATTAAAATTTTAACTATTTTATATTCTTAATAAAACTTTATTTTTTATTTAGTTTTGATATGAATATTTTTGTGAAATCTATATTTTATTTGGGCCCTCCCATCTTAAATTCTTGGCTCTGTCACTGGTTGGAGCAATGACAAACAACAACGAGGCTAGGTGGAAAATATAAAATAAGCATGCAGTTAAGCTATAGAGTTGAAATTGGAGCAAGTTGTTCGGCTATAAAGCAGCGAAGAGCTGAACCCAAGCTTTGGAGCAGCAAGATAAAATTGTAAAAAGTTATCCTCCAATTACGATGGATGTAGTAGGACTTTCCTCTCTGTACAGAAATCCTAGGCAAATCACGTCAATAGTAACTTGCACCATTGAATTTGAGCCAAATATTCTCCAATAGACTCTCTCACTCTGCAGCACAAGATCAATGGAAGGCACAGCAGGACCAACACGTGTACTAGGAATATTCTTTGAACTAAAACAAGCCCCGAAAGGTGAAAAAGCAGCCACTCTTGGGAAGGCCATTTCTTTAACAACAGCTTCGTAGATCGAAGTCTGCATGACTGTATAAGGAGCAACTGTGCTTAGCTTGGTTCCTTCTTTACCCTCACTATCAATAATTAGCAATGAGCCACTGAATCGCACCACCTTCCCATTAATTTTAATAGATTTCACTCTAATAAAGTATTCAGCTGACGCATCACCTTGGAAATAAGACCCTGAGCTACTCACTGGATTTAAGATAAGTGGAGTATACTTAAGAGACTTGGAGAAATAAATACCAGGAAGTATGACGTACGGCCTGTCACTGAAGAATATGACACCATTAGATTTTGCTGAGGAGCAAATTTTCTATGGAAGCTAAAAGCAGCTAAAAACTGAGAAGGAAGGGAAATCTTGCTTCTTCCAAGACCAGCCATTCCGTTGACGCCACTTGCTAAGACGTTTCAAGAGAAATGTGCCAGTGCAGATGCAAAGAAACTTGGGCACTGGGACAACCCTACTGAAGGGTCCATCCTAACAACCCATGACAAGGAGCACAAATGGTGGCAGACATGGGATAATGCTATGTTTTTGTTTTGGTTTTGGTTTTGTGGCATTGGCTAGCTGAAGATGTGGCCTAATTTGAAGCCACAAAATCATGTTCTTTGGAGCTTATAAATAGGCTTGAGTTTTGCAACATTAAACACAACAAGAGAAGAAAAAAGCAACAAAAGAGAGAGTTTTTGAGTGAGCTTTGTTGTGTTGAGTTTCTTTTAGTGAGTTTTTGTTGTACTTTAGATTACATCCATAGAGAGGTGTGTGGTAAAAATAGAGCGGTAAAATACGAGAGTTGCTAGAATTGTGATCATATTCTAGTAGGTGAGAAATTTGAGTGATTGTAAGAAAATTTCTCCACACATATAGTGAAAATTTTACCTGCTCAGTCCCGTGATTTTTCCCTTTAATTATTTAGGGAGTTTTCCACGTAAATTCTCGGTATTGTTACTTTTATCTGTCCTTTACAATAGATACTATTCACAGTGGTTACTATTCACCATAGTTACTATTCACTACATTACTATTTACCGTAGTTACTATTCACGATAATTGTTCTATTTTACTGTGATTATTATTCTGGAGGATTCAACAGGTCAAGTTTCAGTCAATATTTGGAAGCATTCCACTGCTGGTGAAGTTGTGATAAATACACCGTACACGTAACTTCTATCTAGAAGGTCGGGTTTTAAGAGCGACCGCTTGTGACCTCTCTGGCCAACTGGGATTTTACGTGGAATGGTAATATTGTCTAGGAGTTCATTGTGATCATCCTGGGTATTACCGAATCGGTTCACTTCACTAATTATTGGGCTCACATGGAATTGAAGTTTAAAGCCCAACAACTGGTATCAGAGATCTTAGTTAGACTGATCCAGGAGTTTGACATGGCAAACGATGGGGCAATGATCAAGTTGACAGATTATAATTTCTCGATGTGGAAATCCAGAATGGAAGACTACCTTAATTACAAAGATCTATACGATCCAATTGAAGATGATGGTGCTAAGCCAGAGGATATGATCGAGAAGCAGTGGAACAAGTTAAAGAAGCAGGCATTGGGTACAATACGTCAATGGATAGACGCAAACCTGTACAACCATGTGAGGAATGAAAAAGATCCCCAAGTTCTTTGGAAGAAATTAGAAGGTATGTACGAGGCTACGAATGCTCAAGGAGAGGTGTTCATGATTCGTAAAGTCATGAACTTGAAGCTGTCAGAGGGACGATCAGTGACACAACACTTGAACGATTTTGAAGGACTCCTAACTGAGTTAGCAGTTAGCGGTATGTCCTTGGATGACGAGATGCAAGCATGCTGCTGGTGGGATCTTTGCCGGATAGTTGGGATACTCTTGTGGTATCTTTAAGCAACTCAGCTCCAAATGGTGTGGTATCGATGTCAATGGTAAAGAATAGGCTACTCAACAAAGAACTGCGGAGAAGAGACAGTGCCAGTACTAATTCACAAGCCCTTGTTACAGAGAATAGGGGTCGGAGCAAGAGTAGAGGTCGAAAGCATGGAAAGTTTAAGGAAAGATCCAAGTCTAGGGAGAAGAGATGTTGTTACTATTGCGATAAGACGGGTCATCTGAAAAGGAATTGTTATCTTTTCAAAAAGGAGAATGCAAACCAAAATCAGGACAATGACAAAAACACAACTACTACAGTCTTGGCAGAAGATGGTGAGGTAACATTAGTTTCTCATGATGCCGACTGTTGTCAGGTCATAGATGCAGATAATGAGTGAATAGTAGACTTCGGTGCTTCATACTACTGTGTTCCAAAAAGGGAATACTTTACCACTTATCAAGCAGAACACTTTGGCACTATTAGAATGGGAAATCATAGTGTCTCGCAAATAGTAGGGATCGGTAACATCTGTGTAAAGACCAATGTCGGGTGCACATTAATACTCAAAGATGTGCGGCATATTTCTGATCTGCAATTGAACCTGATTTTTGGTAATGTACTACACAAGGAAGGTTATCACCGTCATATAGGTGACAGTAACTGGAAACTTACTAAAGTGACCTTCAGTTTACTCAATAAGCCTTACAATAAATAAAACTTTATTTTTATTCTAAAAAAAAGGCAACTACTACGTTGTCAATGTGTACTTAATATTTAATTGAGGGATTTAAAATTTTAAAAAAATTTTGTCTCATAAAAAATAATATAATCTTATTATATTTATAATTTCTAACATAATCTAATTATGAAAAAATCCTTTAAAACCTTTACTTGATTATAATTAATGATATGATAACTAATTTAACTTAATAATTAAACTTCTTGAAAACTTAAACTAAATTCCAAAATAATCCTAATAATGATTATACTTTGAAAACAATTTTCAAACATTTAGAAAAATAGTTTTTCAATTTTGTTAGGAATATAAACCAATTTAATCTCTATTTAATGGAAATCAAGACTTTAAAACATATAAAAAATAAAAAAGATATGTGGACGCGTGCAATGTCAACGTCTGTTGCACGCGCCAAAAGCTCCTGCTCCATATGCACTTGTATAATGGCATGCACCTCACCGTTGTTATAGATTTAGGTCCCCCACTCCTCTCGTCTTCCGATGCCTTTGAGCTTCCTGTTTCTGGTTTTAAAACGTCGTGTGTTGGTCTTGTTTCCCTTCACCAATGGCGATTCACCCCTGGTTTCAAACCATCACCAGCGGCGGTTTGCTTGGTGGACGACTCACCAGTGGTGATTCGCCACTCGTTTAATCTTCTATGTTAACATAACTAGTAACAGCACACAAAAAAAACAAAGAACACGTATTCGCAAGGACCAATAACACAATGATAACATATGCATAAGCCAAATTTTCCAGAACAAAAACAGCTAGGATAAAAATACAAGGGGGAACATCCAATCTCGTTTTGCTTCAGGGAATTAATTTTCCATAAAATCACTTTCAACTTAATTAAATCTTAAACCATAATTTAATAAAAATAAGTTTTAAAGGCTTAATTTTTTTTCAACTCAATATCAATTAAGCACTTGATTCAAGTTAAACAATTAAAGGAGACTCTAATAATGCCGTTGGAAACAATCGTGATTGAATCATGAGCATAGTAGAAAAATAAAATTTTATAATTTTCGATTAAATCCCGATAATTTAATAACTTGAATAATTAAATTTAAATAATAAAATATAAAATAGTACATGATTTGAGATTCCTATTGAAATACTTTTAAAACTTTTCCAATGTGTCAATCACGAATTGTTCACACATTTGGCTTCTAGCAGTATTTACAGAGTAGTTTATTAACTTTTGAGAGGAATGAGCAGGAGTGTTAGCTCTTTATGCTTATTTGTATTTATAGGAAAAGTATTAGGTTTTTTTATTTCTATGAAAATTAAATACAATAACTATAATTAAAGTCTACCTCTAATTATAATTAATTTAATTTTAATTAAATCAAATATCTCATATTTGATTCTTAAAGTTTCTCAAAATTTATAATTAAGTCAATTTCTATTAAAATTAAATACATCAATTATAATTAAAGTTTAACTCTAATTATAATTAATGTAATTTTAATAAAATCAAATATCTCATATTTGATCCATAAAGTTTCTCAAACTTTATGATTAAGTCCAACTTAATTGAAATTGATTTTTCTCTTTTACACTGCTTCATATCTATGCCTCATTAAGTTCCCAATATATTGGTAATGATTATAAATTACGATTTTAATTTATAATTTAAATTAGATAAATTAAAACTCTTTTTAATTTATCTTTAGATCTTTAATTAAACAATTTATATTCACATATCAAAATTAACATGTAGTATGTCATGACAATCCAAATATTAGAAATGTTAAAGTAGTTTGACTTAACCTATCAATTCATAATTATAATGTATTTTTTAATCATTTTGTCATCTAATGTTTTAATTAGACAAAGTATAAGTATAGTATCTACTCTTTTGTATCCAATCATGTTCATTTTTTTAATTAGCTATTGATTTATAATTGATATTGAAACATTTTTTCAAATTTCAATTCATTCTGGCCGGAGAATTTCTTAAATATATATTATTTAATACTAGTTTCAATAAAAATTATGTTTAATAAAATTTAATTTTCAAATTTTTAGTTTTCAGTTATTTTGAATTTTAAAATTTAAAACATTATTTTAAAGCTAATTTTTAAATATAATTATATTCTAAATTTAAGATATATTATATTTAAATTTTAAGCAATATTAATTCTATTTAAAATATATATTATAAATAAATACGAATTTATATATAAATTTTACTTATCTAATTATTTATTTTAATAAAATATATTAATATTTATTACTTATTGTAAATAATCTATGAAAGGTTAAAATAAAATTAACTTAATTAATTTATAAAAATAAAAATATGGGTAACATATTATCGTAATTAACCGCTTAAAACATTTTTTATTTCAAATTTTCTCAAAATAAAAATAAAATTCGAAACAAAAATAAAATTAAACGACCGTTATGAAATTACCTCTTTATAGTAATAAAAACAGCTAATAGAAATTCAAACTTGTGTTCTAATGGAATTAGCTGAGAACAAAAAAAAGATAATGAAAATTCACAAATTCAATCTGATTCTTACATTTAACCTTGAAAGTATAAAATGAAAAGATTAAAGAAATTATGACCCTGTTTGACAATTAGCGGATTGTATTAGCTGTTAATTAAATTTATCAGTGATTAACCAACATCAGATTAGTATAGCTGATTAAACCAACAGATAATATTTGCTGTTTATTTAAAGATGTATAAAATTAACTGTTTAGTATTAATTGTTTATATGTAAAATGATTTATGAGAGTATGAATTAAGAAAAAAGATTTATAAAGATACGAGTATTAGTTATTTATATCTTAGTATTTCTTTGAATATTCTCGTAAGAATTTAGATAGAGTAAAAGAAGTAACATCATCATTTTCTTCAATATTTTCCATAACATTGAAAGCTCTCTCAATACAACTTCTCAATGACGAATGAGCTCGATTTAAAAATTTTCGATATCCTCTTAGATTTGCACCAGAAAGGGTCAACTGAAGAACTTGAGAGATCACTAAAATCCCACTAAAATTAATCTTGAGAATGTAGTTGGTCGGATCATACCAGAAGTTTTTCCTCAAATGCATTTTTTAATTTTAAAAATTGAAACTATATTTTAATATGTTAAATTAAAATATAATTATTTTGGAAAAACGGTTTATATTAATCTCTTAAAATTTAAACTTAGATAAAATAATTAATTTAAATTTTACTTATTAATTTTAAATTAAATTGAATTGAATTAAACACAATGTGCAAGTAAAAATAATATTATATATTAAATACTTATATAAAAAGGGAGTTAAATATCGACGCTATACAAAAGTAATTAATATAATATAATTAGAGATAAAAATTTAATACTTTTTAATTTTTAAAAAAGTTTAATTTAATATTAAAAATATTAATTTAATGATTAATTTTTTAAAATTTGTATAAATTAAGTCAAATTTATATATCTATTTCTATCTCTTTGAATAATTTATAATAACTTTTGGATATAATAGTTTTTTAATTCTTTAATTTGTTAAGGGCTGCTTATTTCTCTATTTTTTTCTGTTTTTCGTTGTCGTTTTTGTAAAAAGAAAAACAAGTTAACACACCATGTTAATTTAATTCTGTTGCATTTTTTTGTTTCTTAAAATTAAAAAAACACAACAGTTTTAGAAAAACAAGAAGATAATGTTTCTGTATATTTTGACAACACGTTTTCTTGAATAGAAAAACAAGGTATCATCTTTAGCAAACCCATAGCGATTAAGATCCAAAACAATCGTCATTACTATTCAATATGTCCTCTAACTTCTTGTCTTCGTCTCTGCCTCACAAGTTTCTTCCTTCTTATCTTTTTCATTTTGAATGGATTTGTATGAAGATAATGCTTATCGTTCTTACCCATTCGACACTAGAGTTTTTTCTATTACATTGTTGCGTCATTTTCGTAGTTTATTCTTGCGTTTATATCTCCTTTGATTGTGCGTTTTACTTCTGGAATCTGCTATTTGGCGTGTTATTATTACACATGCGTTTTTCTCTCTGCCTCTACGGTTCATTTTTGGGCTACTGACGGTTATCCTCTGCGTTGTCGTTTTTTTCACTATTCACTGGCATTTTGGCGCTTCCTTCTTGGCTGCCTGCGTTGTCATTTCTGCTCCTAGGTTTGGACTGCTGGTGGGTTGCGTCTCCATTACTGTGCATTTTGTTCCTTTTCCAAGCTGTTGTCCCCTTTCTGCACTGTCATTTTCCTCTAAATTGCGTTCTGCTTCCATCTACTGTGTTGACAGCTTGCCTACTGCGTATATCAATGCTGAGTTATTAATTTCCAGACTTCTTAATGTGATTTTTCTTCGATCCAACAGATGCATTTAAACAAGAATGGAAAGTGTGTCTGATATATTAACAGAGAGTCATCCGAATTATCAAAGTAGGTCTAAGTTTTAATTTTATTATATATAATTAATGTGCTAAATTTTTTATTATATAAATACGCATATATTTTATTTCTAATTAATTTAAAAACACAATATATTATATTAAAAATAATTAACATAACAGTATATTTATAAAAATAGTAAAGGATTATACAACTAAACATATTTTTATTTTTAATTTTTTATTATAAATCTCACCAAGCATATTGTTGTTTTAAGTTTTTATAAAAAAAGTTTTTGTTTTTAATAAAAAAGAAACCAAAAATTAAAAACTATAATAAAAAATAGAAGTTAACCAAACGACCCTCAATAGTAGGAGACGTTTTTTATAGTAGCATTTTCAAAATTAATTGATTGAGTTCAATCTGCCAACTCAATCATTTGATTATCAAACATAATCATTAGCAGTTTGATAGGATCAAATAACTAAAATCTTTCTATCCACCAAAAAATAACCAGTACATCAAACAAGACATATTTTTAAGTTTGTCTTTTACAATATAATATCAATGATATAAAGTTTGAAGGGTAAATTGAAATTGTAATTACTACCTGTCACACAAAAATATCTTATAATTATAAGAGGATATCGTCAAGATCTGAAGTAGGAGTTAATTATTGCAAAAATTATGATTATTTAATCGAGGAATGGACATGCCACCCAATTAAGACCTTAATAGGTGTGCCATATTATTTTTGTATTGATTATAGCAATAATAATCATCTGGGCATTTGAGTTGGCTGCGGAGAGAAAAGGCCAAAGTGCTTGGTAGGGGTGACTGAAGAAAACAAATAAAGTTTGTCCAGAACGGAACAAAACAAAGAACACCCAACAAACTGTTGGGCAACAAAGGGCATGTTGTTATTTACATTCAACCAATTGCAAAAGCTCCACCATTTCTTTTATTGATTCTAATGAAGAAACTACCACCAAAATCTTATTCGCATCGTATAACTAGAATAGAAACAAGATTCACAGCCTAGATTATGCATTTAGTTCTCTACTTCCTACGTTACATTTACTTTTGAAGGGAGTGAGACCTATAAAATGCTACATAAATTTTCCTTTTTTGTAGGAATTAGTTAATTAGAGACGTGCTTATTTATCTACCCGTTAGTTTAGCAAATAGCTACACAGTTCAAATTTGTACTATACCAATCCCACTTGCATAAAGATTAAAGAGAAAATTACTGAAATTAATACGAAAGACAAAATTTTCTTAATAACCAACCAAACTAATGTACATATAATTACATCCAACGAATCCAACAACACAAAACTCTACCTCTAGTGTCTAAAAATTGCAAACAAAGTACTAACGACTAAACCAAAAGGATGTTAGCTTAATGTTTATTTTTAACGATTTTGATGATAACAATATAATATTTCGAAATTCAAATTAGATTTATTTCCTTTTATTATTAGCAGGTTAATTCTCAAAAGGAAATAAAATAATAAGAAATACGCTTCCTTTCGTATAGGAACCTTCTTTGTGAACTTACCTTATTAGAAATGGTTTATCCGAAAGGATCCTACTAATTATGAAGGTCGCATATTAGCTCTATGATCACTGGAAGAATTTTAGCAAAGAAAAATGTCGAAATTATTTGGATTCAAATCAATCCAGTTGACTAAGGATGCAAGTGAAGCAACAATTTATTTAGGAAATGCCTATCTAAGGAAGAGCCAATGCAATTGTGAACAAGAACTAAATGATACAAAAGCTTGCGAAGCTATATTGTTGAAACTCATCAAAAGCATATACATTCTTGAAAGTGATATCCTTGTAAAAAAATTTCTTGTACATTAGAAAGTGAAATTCTGTTAAGAGATTACTAAAGATCATATCAAGCAAACCTTATTTTTATTTGAGAGCTTGTAGGGACTAGTGAAATACTACTAGTATGGAAGGTTGAAGAACCTTAAAAAATATTAACTTGTGAGCTTGGAGAAGCTCGTCAAATTACTACTTGATTTTATAGTGAAACACTCAGTTGGATACTTGGGGACCGGACTTAGGCTTGGGTTGTAAGCCAAACTAGTATAAATCGATTGCATCATTCTCTCTCTTCTCTTAACTTTTAAATTTCCGCATTATATTGTTTGTGTGTGTTTATTTCAGCAAGAAGTTCCTTCACTTCATAACAGGCTCCTTGTGGTTTTTACAAGATGCTCTTTTCAATTTTAACAAGTGCTTTTTGTTTTAAAATTATTTTAACAAGATTTATCATTCAGTAGACTTCTTTCATTTAAGCAGGGTCCTATCCCACAAAAGGCTCTTATCACCTAAGTGGCTCCTGTTGTTTAAAAGGCTTTATCGTCCGACAGGCTCCTACTGTTTTTATTGGTTAACTAGGATCTGTTTAATATACGAATTGAAAGAACTTGCGAAATTTTTTTTAAGTCAAACACAATTCACTCCCCTCTTGCGTGTGTTTGCTTTATCATTTGATATAAGGGCAAGGTTTCACATTTTTGTGTTTTACACACGTGATAAATCATGGCAAACCCCTTGAGAAGTTTTGAAGGACAATCCATCTCAAAGCCTCCTTACTTCAATAAAAACAATTACTCATACTGACAAGAGACAATGATCATATATCTCCAATATGTAGATATCGAAGTATGGAAAGCAATTAGAGTTGGAGCTCTAATTCCCACTTCTGATAACGTAGAAGTATGGACTGATGCTGACAAGAGAAATACACAACTAAACACTAAGGTAAAACATCACCTAATATGTGTGTTTTCCCTAGAAGAATATGAAAAGATATCTAACTGCTCTACAGCAAAAGAAATATGAGACAAACTATAAGTCACGTTTGAAGGAACGAATGAGATGAAGAAGCATAGAATGAGTGTTTTAGTGAATCAATACGAAACTATTGGCATAAAACAAGGAGAGACCATAGACGAATTCTTCGGATGCTTCAACAACATCATCATGGCTTTAAAGAATTTGGGAAAGATATACCCTAATGACGAGGTCGTAATGAAGATTTTGAGGTCACTACTAAAGGAATGGAGACCTAAGGTGACAGCTCTAAAAACAGCAAAGGATCTAGACACCATTTCACTCGACTAGATATGAGGAAGTCTGATGTTCTATGAAACCAAAGTGAGATGAAGGATCTTCCTACAGAAAAGAAATAACACTAAAAGCAACTGACAAATAAACGATGATGAAAGTGACAATGAGTTGCAAATAAATGGAGATTACAAGTTCAACTTTATTGTCAGAAAATATGTACACTTCTATAAAAAGAAGCTGATGAAGAAAAGAAAAGGAAACAAGAAAGTCAAAACAATAAGTTCCTATTAAAAGGAGGTAGCAGCAATAGCAATATACAAAACAATTAAATCATATGCTATCACTACAGGAAGCTTGGACACACAAAACCAGAATATCCTCTTCTTCAAAAGGACAAGTCAGAGAACAGAAAATCCAGAAAGCAAACGATGACTATAGCCTAGTTAGATGAGGATTCTGAAAACTTTGAAGAAGAAGAGCCTAAAGAAGTCAGTAACGTTTGTTTCATGGCTAAATTAGGAGACGATGAGATATATTATTTTGACTCTGATATTGAAGTTGATGAATTGAAAAATGCATAACATGAATTGTATGACCAGTACAAAAGGTTGACAGTGACGTATTTTAAAGAAGTTGAGAAGTCTAAGAGCAATGATGCCTCTCTGAAGAGTAATATTAAATCATTGGAATTTGCAAATGAGAAATTGGCGACCAGGAACATGTCTCTTGAGGTTGACTATAAGCAAAAGGTTTTTGAAAAGGAAATTATGGAAGAAAGAGTAGCTAAGTTGGAAAATATGATGCTAAAACATGATTCTGATAAGGTAAGACAGTTAGCAGAAAAAGTCACCGTCTTAGAACTTGAAATGGAGAAAAGTGTTAGAAAGATCATATCTCTAGAAAAAAGATTTGGAAAATTTCATTGATGGAAGGAAGAATCTTAATGCATTGCTTAGTAGTGGTAAATGCATTTTTGGTAAGGTCGGAATAAGATACAACGAAAATAACAATATCAAGTCATACAAAATTTTTTTTGTTAAATCCAACAGCAGCTATAGCTAAAACAACAAGAACCTGCTAAGTGGCAAAAATCATAATAGCTGTCATGCATCTATTTAGTGTGATTACTATGGTAAACATGGTCACATTAGTCATTCTTGTAATTTTCGGGAAAAAATTATCTCATATGTATGTTTGGAGACTGAAAGGTCAAATTATTAATCCGAAAGGACCCAGAAAAATTTGAGTACCTAAAATGAGATAATGCTTTTTACGAATCAATGGATAGTTGATAGTGGCTGTTATAGACAAATGACAGGTGAAATATCACACTTCAACTACATTGAAAGAAAAGATAGAGGTAATGTTGTCTTTGCAGATAGAAATAAAGCAAAGGTCACCGGAATTGGTAAAATTGGTGATTCTGACTCTACCTCTATTGATAATGTTCTTTTTGTTGATAGATTGAAACATAACTTGTTTAGCGTAAGTCAATTATGTGATAAAAGTTACAAAGTCATTTTTTATGCATCTTATTGTGAAATTGTTGATATTCATAATAATAATATTGTGTTTTTTGGTTTTAGAAATTAGAATATTTATTTTGTTCAACTGGAACACATGTCCTCACAATGTGTTAAGTGTTTTGTCTCTCTAGAAAAGGATTGTTTATCTGGCACAAAAGATTTGGACATGCCAGCAAGAGCATTCTATCAAAATTTTCCAAAAACAAGTTACTAAGAGGACTATCGATATTAAAGTTCGAAAGTAATTAGGTTTGTGAGGCTTGTTTAAAAGGTAAAAAAAGTCATAAGCAACTTTCCTCCTAAAAATATTGTATCTACTAGCCAACCACTTGAACTTGTACGTATGGATTTATTTAGTCCCACTAGGACTTTTTGGTGGTAAACATTACAATTTTGTTATAGTAGATTACTCCAGATTTACATGAGTTTATTTCTTATCAAATAAGGATGATGTTTTTGAAATGTTTGAGAAGTTTTGTAGAAAAATTCAAATAGAAAAAGGGTATTGCAACAATTCAATTCGGAGCGATCATGAAGGAGAATTTGATAACATAAAGTTTGAAGAATTCTGTGAAAACAATAGTATAACTCACAACTTCTCTTGTCCAAGGATGCCTTAGCAAAATGGAGTTGCAAAAAGAAATTTGGTTGATATGGCCAGGACCATACTGTGTGAAAATAGACTACCTCATATATATTGGGCAGAAGAAGTATCCACAGCATGTTATGTACTTAACAGATGACTTATAATACTTATTCTGAAAAAGAGCCCCTCTGAGCTATGGAAAGGAAGAAAACCAAATGTTGTTTACTTTGAAGCATTTGGCAGCAAGTGTTTCGTTCTAAACAATAGAAAGGCAACATTGGAAAGTTCGATGCGAGATTAGACAAAGCTATCTTTTTGGGCTACAGTACTACTAATAAAAGATTTAGAGTATATAATAAAAGAACAAAGAAGATAGAAGAATCGATACATGTGGTATTTGATGAAGCACTACCTTCGACAACAACAACTAACTCAGATGATGAAGAGCATCTATTGGTACCTAAAAATAGATCCAAGAATCAAACTACACCTTTAATACCTTCAGAATTACAAAATTAAGAAGGCCCCTCTGAAGGTAGAATAAAGCAGGCTCCTTTATTTAGGAGCCTATGCAACAACAAACACCAAGAGAATGGAGAGGTCTTGATACACATCAAAATATTCTAAGAGATCCCTCTGAAAGTCTAAAAACAAGATCATCCTTCAAGAACAACTTTTTTGCTCTCATCTCACAAATAGAACCAAAGACAATTAAAGAGGCCCTTATTGACGAAAATGGGTTTCAGTAACGAAAGACGAACTGAATCAATTTGATAAAAACAAAGTCTGGAACCTAGTATCTTGTCCTCAAAACAAGTTAATCATTGGGACTTGGTGGGTATTTCGAAACAAACTTGACGAAAATGGTAAAGTGGTAAGAAATAAACTTCTAGCTCAAGGTTACAATCAACAGGAAGGTACTGATTTTGATGAAACTTATGCCCCTACCGCTAGATTGGAATCAATTAGAAATTTACTTGCCTTTGTATGTTATAGAAACTTTAAGTTGTTCCAAATAGATGTTAAAAGTGCATTCTTAAATGGTTACATTAACAAAGAAGTATTTGTTAAGCAACCCCACATTTTTGAAGATGGAAACCATCCGGATCATATGATGAAGTTAACTATATGGTTTAAAGCAAACTTCTCAAGCATAGTATGAGAAGTTAAGTAACTTTATGCTTGAGAATAACTTTGAAAGAGGAAAGGTCGATAAAACCTTATTTATTAAGAGAAAGGAGAATGATTTACTCATA
>JANZXP010008366.1:0-14341 GCA_027576715.1 Erythroxylum flavicans | reverse complement strand
CCTGCAAGGAGCCACAGTTACAGGAGCTATTGCTGCAATTTCTACACCAATTTCTGAAACCTATATCACCAAACTATAGCATATGAGGCTAGCCCACATGAGCAAGAAAGGCTTGACCTTGTTGAGTAATAAGGGTCTTTTGTGGGGCCAAAATATTGGCAAGCTTGACTTTTATGAGCACTTTGTTTTTGGAAAGCAAAAACTTGTCAGTTTCAGTAAAGGCACCCACACAACCAAAGGTACTTTGGATTACATTCACTCTGACCTTTGGGGACCATCACAAGTTCCGTCTAAAAGTAGTGACAAATACATGCTTACCTTTATTGATGACTTCTCGAGGAAGGTTTGAGTCTACTTTATCAAACACAAGGATCAGGTGATCTCTGTATTTAAGAAGTGGAAAACCGTGATAGAGAAACAAAGTGAAAGGTAGATAAAGAGGCTCAGAGTAAATAATGACTTAGATTTTTGTGCTAACGAGTTCAATAACTTTTGTAGAAATGAAGGCATTATAAGACATCATACAGTTCAAATGACAACCAAGTAGAATGAAGTTATCGAAAACATAAATCGGACCTCATTGAGAAAGCTTGGTGTGTGCTTTCGAATGCTAGATTGCCAAAGAGTTTCTAGGTAGAAGTTATTTTTACAACTTGCTATTTAGGGAATCACTCTCCTTTAATTCCAATTAGCTACAAGACTTTAGAGGAAGTTTGATATGGCAAGCTTGCAAATTATTCAAATTTGAGAATGCTTGGTTGCCCAACATACATACACGTCAATGATGGCAAGGTAGAGCCAGGAGTGAAAAGTGCATTTTTTAAGGATATCCATCAGGAGTGAAAGGATAAACTTTGGTGTCCTAAATCATCCAAAGTTATAATAAGTAGAGATGTTACATTTGATGAAGGTTCCATACTTCATACAACAAAAAAGTCTTGGTACCTTGCAATTTTTACAAGCAAAGGGAGGCCAGGTAGAGACAAGAGATAGATGTTGAAGACTATCCATCTCAGCAAAACTCTACCTCTTAGTTAGATTCATGATCATCCAGTTCTCAATAGGATTCTCTTCCTAAAAGTGATTTAAAACCTAGCTCAGTTGAACAGGAGCAGCCATACTCTATTGCCAAAGATAGAGAAAGGAAGGAGATAAGGAAGCCAGTAAGATATAACAAATATGTAGACTTGGTAGCTTATGCTTTATCAGCAACTGAGAAGTTCAACAATGTTGGAGAGCCACCCATATGTACAGAAGCTATTTCAGGAGCCAACTCAAGCAAATGGTTAGTAGTTATGCAAGAAGAAATAGAGTCCTTGCATAAGAGTGGCACTTGGAAATTTGTTAGACTACCAAAGGGAAAGAAGATTTTCGACTACAAATGGTCTTTAAGAGAAAGAAAGGCACCCCAGGTGTTAAAGAAGCAAGATACAAAGCTCGGTTAGTTATAAAGAGGTACGGTCAAGTACAAGGTGTGGATTTTAATGATGTTTTCTCACTTGTTGTAAAACACTGTTCCATTTGTATATTGCTTGCTTTGGTGGCTAAGTATGATTTAGAATTGGAGCAGCTAAATGTCAAAACTACTTTTCTACATGGTGACCTTGAAGAGTAGATCTACATGCAACAACCTTAAGGCTTCAAGGTTGAAAGCAAAGAAGACCATGTTTGTTTGATGAAGAAATTTCTATGCAACCTTAAGCAATCACCCAAGTAGTGGTATAAGAGATTTGACTCCGTTATGATCAATAATGATTTTTCAAGGCGTAATTATGACAGTTGTATCTACTTTAGAAGGTTAGTTAATAGGTCATTCTTATATTTATTGTTATATAGTGATGATATATTGATTGCTGCAAAAGATACTTTTTAAGTTAAGAAGAAAGCCTTATTAAGTGAAGAGTTTAAGATGAAAGATCTTAGCATAACAAAGAAGATTTTTGGGATGGAAATTCAGAGGGATAGGAAAGCAGGGAAGTTGTTCCTCATTCAAACGAAATATGTTGAGAAAGTTTTGGAGCGTTTTGGCATGAAAGATGCCAAGGTTGTGAGTTCTCCATTAGCATCTCATTTCAAGCTTTTCAACTGCACTATCACTATAAACAAATGAAGAGTAGAGATATATGGATCATGTTCCATACTCCAGTCTAGTAGGCAGTCTTATGTATGCCATGGTTTATACTTGACTTGATATTTCTTATGTAGTTAGCGTCATGAGTAAATACATGGGAAAACCTGGCAAAGTTCACTGGTAAGCAGTGAAATAGATTTTGAGATACTTAAAAGGCTCAGTTGACACTTGTCTAGAGTTTAGTAGTGGTGGTAGTAGTTTGGTTAGTTATATCGACTCAGATTATACAGGATACCTCGACAAAAGGAGATATTTGATAGGCTCTATGTTTACCTTTAGAAATATCACTGTTAGTTGGAAATTTACATTACAATCTACAGTTGCACTATCTATAACAAAAGTTGAGTACATAGCAGTGACTAAAGCTATCAAAAAGGCTATTTGGTTAAGAGGCTTATATAATGAGCTAATTTCAAATCATCAGATGACTGTTGTCCTTGGATAGTTAAAGTGCAATACATCTGACCAAAGATCAGATGTTTCATGGAAAAACAAAGCACGTTGACATCAGGTACCATTTTGTTCGTGATGTTATCACATAAGGAAATATTATAGTAAAGAAGATTGGTACTGCAGACAACTCAACTGATATGTTAACAAAGTCTCTTCCTACTATCAAGTTCAAGCATTACTTAGACTTTATTGGTGTTTCTCATCATTGAGTTGCCCTTACAACCTTATTTGGAGAAGGTGGAGTAAAGTTTATTAATTTTTTGCATTGAGAAGAAAATTCAAGCCAAGGTGGAGATTTGTTATAGTGTCTTGAATTTGCTTTGCTTCATAATTTGCTAGCCATTCCTTTTTTCTATTTTATGTGTCACTACCTCATTTAAGCATTTTGAGTTATAAAGATCACCACTACATGACCTAGTTTGGTACATGAAAATTGAATGAAAATTGGCTATCTAACGTGGCCATTTCCTAACCAAATTTGGAGACCATTATTTGGCTATATAAAGCCATCATTGACAAGGTTTCAACAGAAGCAAAATTTGAGAGAGTTTTCTATTTAGAGAGCATAGTGATTTCTTATTGAGTGGTACGGTTAATTGCTCTAGTAAATATAGAGGTAAAGTCAAACCTTTTTTTAAGAGAGCATTTATGAGATCAGGTGTAATTGGGCTTTGGGTTTGAGAGTTACTCCACTTGTATTTTGTTTATCTTATATAGTGAATTTATTGCTCCCTTTCTCCCGTAGATGTAGGCTTATTATCGAACCATGTAAATTTTGTGTGTTTTTATTTTAGTCCCTATACTTTGGCTATTTCTCCACTTTGAGTCACCATCCAAAATTACTGTCAAAATAGCCCCTCGAACCTAACAAATTTGGTATAAGAGATTTCTTCAGCAGTCAAACATGGTCCTCGTTGCCCTCAGCCTTGAAGCCTTCAGGTTGTTGCACGTCGATCTGCTCTTCAAGGTCACCATGTAGAAAAGTAGTTTTGACATCTAACTGTTCCAATTCTAAGTCATCTAAGCCACCAAAGCAAGCAACATGCGAATGGAATAGTGTTTTACAACAGGTGAGAAAACATCATTGAAATCCACTCCTTATACTTGACTATAACCCTGGGCAACTAACCGAGCTTTATATCTTGCTTCTTTAATGCTCGAGGTGCCTTCCATTTTCTTAAAGACCCATTTACAACCGACAATCTTCTTTCCCTTTAGTGGTCTAACGAGCTCCCAATTGTCATTCTTATCCAAGGACTCCATTTGTTCTGACATAGCTACCAATAATTTGTCTGAGTTGGCTCTTGAAATGACTTCTGAATATGTGGACGACCCTCTAACATTGTTGATCTCTTCAGCTGTTGATAAAGCATAAGACATCAAGTCTGCATAGTTGTTATATCTTACTGGCTTTTTTATTTCCCTCCTTTCTTTATCTTTGGTAATAGAGTATGGTTGCTCCTACTCAACTAAGCTAGGCTCTGAATCACTTTGAGGAAAATAATCCTATTGAGAACTGGGCGATCGCAAAATCTGACTATGAGGTAGAGTCTTGCTGAGCTGAATAGTCTTTAACATCTATCTCCTGTCTCTGACTGGCCTCCCTTTGCTTGTCAGAACTGCAAGGTACCAAGACTTCTTTTTTCGTGTGAATTATGGAAACTTCATCAAGTATAATATCTCTACTGATTATAACTTTGGATGATTTGGGACACTAAAGTTTATATCCTTTCACCCCTGATGGATATCCTAAAAAAGTGCACTTTTCGCTCTTGGCTTTAACTTGCACTCATTGACGTGCATGTATGCTAGACAACCAAGCATTCTCAAGTTTGAATAATTTGCAAGTTTGTCAGATCAAACTTCCTCTGAATTCTTGTAGGTAATTAGAACTGATGGAGAGTGATTCACTAAATAGCAAGTTGTAGAAGTAACTTCTGCCCAAAAACTCTTTGGCAATCCAACATTCGAAAGCACACACCAAGCTCTCTCAATGAGGGCTTACAACTTCATTCTACTGGGGTGTCATTTGAACTGTATAATGACTTACAATGCCTTCATTTCTATAGAAGTTATTGAACTCATTAGCACAGAACTCCAAGTCATTATTTGCTCTCAGCCTCTTTATCTGCCTTCCACTTTACTTCTTTATCATAGTTTTCCACTGCTTGAATGCGAAGATCACCTAATCTTTGTGTTTGATAAAGTAGACCCAAACCTTCCTCAAGAAGTGGTCAATGAAGGTATGCATGTATTTGGCACCATCTCGAGACGAAACTTGTGATGGTCTCCAAAGGTCAGAGTGAATGTAATCCAAAGTCCCTTTGGTTGTGTGGGTGCCTTTGCTGAAACTGACACCTTTTTGCTTTCCAAAAACATAGTGCTCGTAAAAATCAAGTTTGCTAGTATTTTTCCCGCACAGAAGACCCTTATTACTTAACAGGGTCAAGCCTTTCTCGCTAATGTGGCCTAGCCTCATATGCCACAGTTTGGCGATATAGGTTTCAAAAATTGGTGTAGAAATTACAGCAGTAGCTCCTGTAACTGTGGCTCCACCTTTAGCTATGTATTTACACCCACCAATATCAAGGGTGCCCAAAGAGATGAGATTCTTCTTCAGATTAGGGATATGACAAACGTTTGTCAATGTCCATACCACGTCATCGTGCATCTTGATTCGGATCGTAACCTTATTAATAACATTTCAAGCTGCATTGTTACCAATCAGAATAACTCCACGTGCAACAGATTCATGTGTGGAGAACAAGTCCTTATTGGAACACATGTGATAAGAGCAACCTGAATTCATAATCCACTCATCCTTGAATCTGCACCTTTCACTGTTAGTGACTAGAAGAATATCAAACGTAGATTCATTTTCAGCAACACTAGTGTCGACAGATTTTTCCCTTCTTTCTTCATTTGATTGTTTGTTTTTCAATTTATAACAACTAGCTAAGGATGGCAATAAGCCAGGCTAGGTTGCCTGTGGCCCAGCCCAGCCTAACCCCACATCATATTTTAAGAAAATTTTGACAAAATGATGTCATTTTTTACCTTTCCGTTGGCCAACAGACAGGGCGACCCATATTTGTCATCCCTACAATCAGCCTTAATGTGCCCCTTTTTACGATAATAGTTACAGATCAAATTCTTGTGTCTAGATTTTGACCTCGACCTGCTACTGCCTGAACTCTTATTTTTAGGCCTTCCTCTAGCAGTAAGGCCTTCTACTAGATTATCATCCTTATTACCGGCAATCCCTTTATCAATTATAATTTTAGAGAGTTGAGTTATTTTAATGTCCACTAAAGATACACTATCTTTTCCATAAAGCCTTGTCTTTAAAATTTTATAAGACGGTGGTAGTGAGCACAATAACTTCATAGCAACATTTTCATTATCAATCTTAGTACCAACATTTCTACACTTACTAAAATCGGCGTATATTCTTCAAGATAGGTTTTAATAGGTGTACCTTTGTGCATCTGAAAAATGTAGAATCGCATCATATGGTGTAGCTTGTCAGTCAGGGTTTTGGACATGTACAAGGGCTCCAAATTCGCCCACAAGCTAGCTGCTATATTTTCATTGATGACTTCTTGAAGAACCTCATTAGACAAACAGAGCAAAATTGTGGAAATTGCCTTATTAATTATCTTTTTCTTCAGTCATTGACTATGACACATTATTCTTCCCCAACAAAGCTTTCTCAAGTCCATTCTGAATTAAGATGACACGCATCTTAATCTTCCACAAAGAGAAATTTGTGTTAGGATCAAATTTCTCAATATCAATTCTTGTAGTTACCATCGGAATGTTGGTACTACCACAGTTACAATGTTAACGCTTAATGCAATGACACTATTCACCAACTCTCGACTAAAACTCAACTCTGATACCAATTTGTTAGGTTCGAGGGGCTATTTTGACAGTAATTTTGGATGGCAACTCAAAGTGGAGAAATAGTCAAAGTATATGGACTAATTAAAAAACACAAAATCTACGTGGTTCGAAAATAAGCCTACATCCACAGGAGAAAGGGAGCAATAAATTCATATAAACAAAATACAAGTGGTGTAACTGTCAAACCCAAAACTTAGTTACACCCAATCTCACAAATGCTCTCTTAAAAAAAGGTTTGATTTTATCTTTATATTTACTAGAACAATTAACTAATCCACTTAATAAGATATCACTACATGCTCTAAATAGAAAATTCTCTCAATTTTGAAGGAATGCTTCCTAAATGCGTAAACAATTTGAAGTCACTCAAATTTTCTTTCTCTGAGCAAATTTTCTTTCCAGATTCCCCCTACACCCGTCATAATATCTTCGAGGGCTCATCCTCAATTAGTTTATTTGCCAATCACTCCAAACCTCAAGTATTCAACTAATAAGTGACAACAACAATTTCAGTTTCAAAAGTGATTATTTGGGTTGGTTCCCCATTTTTCAGTTGAAGGTCCTTGTGTTAGAAGCTTCCAGAGTCAATCACTACAAATCAGGATCACCACAAATCAAGGGAAGATTAAGCAGAAAAATATTCTTGTAGTAAATGTAAAATGTTTACCATACATAACTTAGTGTAACACTATAAAAGAGTGACTGTGTACGCTGTAAAAAGAGAGAATCAAGAAAATGAAATCAAGTTTCCCAAATTATCATTTGTTAAAGACCTTGTTCTATATCAACTGATACTTATATAGTTAACTTGCTAGATGATTCATGTTACTTTGGTGGTCATCATCTGTTTTTCAATCTTCATTTGCTGAGGTACTTCTGGTCGATATTTCCTATAATGCAAGCAAGTGGAATTGGAATAGGAGAATGAGAATCGAAACAAGGGGTACTTCCAACTAGTATAAGCCCAGAGCTTATAGTTTTCGTTCCTATTATCGTGATAGATTCATGTTTTGTGATGAGCTCTTACTTTTGCTGCTCATCAAACAGCAATCCATCAATAACCTATTAACAAAAGCCATTAATGATTGTTTGTTTTGTTAAATTGTCATAGAGGAAAGGTAAGCTATCTCGGACTCGGTAGGAATATTACAGGGATACACATTTAGAGAGACCCTATAGACATAATTGACCTAAAATCATACTTCACAAGAGAGCTCTATCATCAGAGTCTGAGACTCTGGTGTTCCTCGGAACTAAGAGTACTTTTCCCTCCTTATTGAAAAGGAAGGTGGTTCTATTACAGCAGGGAAATAATGTCTGCAAACGACTTCTCCCTAATACATTTTTGTCTTGTTCAAGTTGTGGGCTCGTACTTGTCGTTGTCGTTCAAAGGGATTGCTTGAAGAGTTACACAAGTCGTACGTAAATAAGAACAGGATAAATGAAGTTTCGTAAATCGAAAGGTTTTCCTAATGCATCTGGTTGGTATAAACAGGCTAGAGACATACGTACTCATTTTGTTACTATGTTGCTCTGGAAAGTATAATACGTAAAAGTAGCCAACGAGATGGACATCAATTTTATTTATTGAACTTGAACAAATAGTATCTCTGCTAACATGGAGTGTCACGTTCTACCTAAAGCTAAACTAAGTAATTTAAAATTCAAGTTAAAAGGTTGGGTTGGGAACTTTAATAGAAAACAAAATGTATCAAATTGCGAGATCAGCCAAGTCAAAAGTGCGTTCAACAGCCTTGCACCAAGACCCCACCTTCTTGTTCCTAAGTTGCTCATCCAACTTGGGATGGAAAATGGTATCTGTCTTAGCCTTTTGCCCATTAGCAAAAATTTCTTCTTTCTTCCATACTCCAATGGCGAGACCAGCAGCATAGGCTGCCCCAAGAGCTGTTGTCTCTATATCGGCTGGTCTTACCACGGGGCTTCCCAACAAGTCCGCCTGCAAAGACATTATCATATGTTAAGCTTAAAAAAATCAAAGATTTCAGCAAAAATATGCGTCCTATGGGATGCATTCAGGTCTAGAGCTCAGCCACATAAGATAGAAGGTCACTATTCCTAGAATGTGATAACATAAAAGATAATGGATGAAGCTAAAACCTGTATCTGCATCAAAAGATTGTTGACTGTAGCACCACCATCCACTCTAAGTAAAAACTCCCCTTTCTCACTCTTGGCCTGACCTTTTTGCCGAGAATCTTTATGCATCGAATCCAGAACATCCTTCACTTGGAAACACATGCTCTCAAGCACAGCTCGAGCAAGGTGTGCTTTACTTGTGGACCGCGTGATCCCAACACAAACCCCACGAGCATCATCGCGCCACCAGGGAGCAAACAGTCCACTAAAAGCAGGTACGAAGTAAACTCCTTCTGTTGAGTCAACCTCTGATGCCAGTTTCTCAATCTCACTTGCACTGCTAATTATCCCAAGCTTGTCTCTGAGCCACTGAACGGCAGCTCCAGCAATAGCAATTGAAACCTCAAGAGCATAGTTAGTTGGAGCTTTAGCACCAAGCTTGTATGCTAAAGTTGTTAGAAGGCCATGCTTTGACGGAACTAACTCTTCGCCTGTGTTGAGCAGGATAAAAGCACCAGTTCCATATGTGCTTTTGGCCTCCCCTTTTCTACAAGCTTGCCCAAGCATTGCAGCATGTTGATCACCTAGACATCCAGAAATAGGTATATCAGTAATTGCCCATCCTTTCCCAATCTTTCCAATGATCTCAGAGTTGCTAACAATTTTTGGCAAAATCTGTGCTGGAATCCCCAGGGTTTTTAATGTAGGTTTATCTCATTCAAGAGTCTGCAGATTCATGAGCATGGTTCGTGAAGCATTGGAAACATCAGTAACATGTAATCCACCATTCACTCCGCCAGTTAAGTTCCATATTAACCAGGTGTCTATAGTTCCAAAGATTGCGTCCCCTTTCTCTATACCCATTTTGACAGCGTCCACATTTTCCATTAACCAGAGGATCTTCACCGCACTGAAATAGGTGCTTATAGGCAGACCACATGTCTCTACGAAGTGAGTTCTTCCTCCTGGTAATTCTTTCTCCAGTTTCCTTAAATCAGTAATACAAATATCAATTAGACAAACACTTGCTCACTCGCTGACAATCAAATATCAAGAAGAAACTTCAAATTCAAATGCAATTAGTGATGAAATATTAAAAAACAAAAAACTGATTTTGTTACTTCTGAGAAAGAAGTACTCAGTCCAAACAATAATCAAAAGCACCTTCCCTAAGTGGGGATCAAACCGGTGCAACCCAAATCATAAGGAGATTGTATGACATGATATTCATTAGGATGTAGGCTGAAAATCAAACAAGTAACTGTGGACAAGCTATCTAAGAATAACTATATGGCAGAAACCTCAATTTTGTTGTGTGTGAGAGCGAAGAAAGACACATTTCTCAAATCCAAGATAACAGAAACAAATCATAGTGAAAGAAAAAGAGAACTGATGTAAAATCAAATGAATAAAATTAAATGGGAGTATTTGGTTTGTGGTACCTGCAAATGCCACTGGTGCGAACATCCATCCAAACAATGGCGTTGTAGAGAAGAAGACCCGTGGATTTGCTCCAAATGAGAGTCGTCTCTCTCTGATTAGTCAAACCAATAGCCTTCAGCGCATCATCCACATTATGTCCATCAGCAGTGGCCTTGTTAATTGCCTTTGTCATGCATATCCTAACACTCTCCAGTATCTCCATTGCATCATGCTCTACCCACCTAGCTACCACCCAGAAAACATAAGGCATATTTTCCCAAATAATCCGGGAGGTTTGTTTATCCAGAAATACATAAAAGACATAATTATGCGACCACAACCATTCGCGTATACACACATAAAGCAAATGAGAATAGAGGCTTTATCAAGGATCATTTCGTATCTGAACGAATAGAAGATTTGATTCCTATTTATCATAATCTCACAGCACAGAAGATTTAACATAAATCTTCTCATACAAGGACAAGAAACATAAAAGTCAACCGCAACCACCTCGCTTGAACTTCAACACAAAGGGAGAGAAAATTATCTACCTTTACATCACGGAATACTGATTCTCACAAGAACTAAACAATCTGGCAAGAAAAAATTGAAACTTTAAATCAACCCCGCAAAGTTATATCACCAAACTCCCAAATATGCATCATCAATATTTCGTGTACAGATGAAATACTACTCAATGAAAACAGAGAAAGAGCTCACCCATTATCAGGGTAGAACTGAGTGAACTCGACCTGGTGAGACCCAATAACCCGAGCATTACGGTCATAAATGAAGAACCTAGTACTGGTTGTCCCTTGATCTATCGATCCGATAAACACTGCCTCCTCTTTTGCCATCTTCCTTTTGTATTCAACGACTTCTGAATCTCGGATTAGCTAGAGTTCATAAGGTAGACCTGAGTATACAGAGGCTGTGAGAGAAAGAAAGAGAAGGCGCCTACTACAACTTCTACGCGAATCTTTCTTGGGATTGTGAACTGGGTTTATTCAATATTTACCATCCCAAGTCTAAAAATTTTTTCTTTGATGGAGGCTGTTAAATTGACTAATTATCCTTAACGTTTTGCGTTGGAATAATATATTAAAAAGAAAAAGAATTAAGCGGTTCTCATGGCATCATCATAATTTATGATATATAAAAATTTAATCATTACAATCACAAAACCAGCTAAATCCTGTATTAAATCTGGGTCTTTACTCTTTAATGACTTGGAATTAAATATATAAAATTAATAACACACGGATCGGTGTTTAGTTATTTTTATGAAAATTTACTGGTGACAGGTACAAAACATGTGTTTTTCAGTTATGACGTAGCCGCTCCTAAGTTCTTGGGACGCCACGTGGGTTAATAATGTTCACTTCGACAGAGTTTGCACGGCGTGCTCACCCATGTCACGAGAGACAATTGACATGAAAGATCTAATCCCTTTCAACATAGCTTTAAATCTTCCATTATATTTTTTTTGCGCCCTATGTTTTAAACAACATCCAATACAGGCGCAAAAAAAAAAAACGGAAACGGAACAAGAGATTTAACCATCTGTTATATGTTGAATGTTGGGGCATAAAAAAAACGGAACAGAAAATTGGGAAGACTTCAGCACTCACCAACTCGTTTATCAACTATATTCTCTCATCTGCCACGTTTTCTAGATTCCTTTGTTTTTTTTAATCTTTGAAAATAAACGGTGTCATTAATAATGGAAAACTTGACCTTCTGACTGCTTATTAAATAATTTTTAAGTTCCCGATCCAGTCTTCCAGATGTGAAGAAAAGAAGGCTTTTATTCTAAGTTTACGGTCTTTTTTTTTTCCTTTTCTACTTTTTTAGAGATACGGAACAAGGAGGTGCTTAGCTGGGTGACTAGGAGAGTTTAACATTTTAACTGAGAAACGGATGAAAACTATTTTTTTTTAGTTTAGGACACTCTGATTTATAGTTTTTTATTTTTATCTTTAAATTTAATAAAAAATATGTT
This sequence comes from Erythroxylum flavicans, assembly GCA_027576715.1. Classification (NCBI taxonomy): domain Eukaryota; kingdom Viridiplantae; phylum Streptophyta; class Magnoliopsida; order Malpighiales; family Erythroxylaceae; genus Erythroxylum; species Erythroxylum flavicans. The sequence goes on along the minus strand of JANZXP010008366.1, from coordinate 2,327 downwards.
GATGTGAATTTTTAATATTTTAATTTCTTCCGCTTTTCTTAATTTACGAAAACAAAAAACACTGAATTTTATTTTTTGCTCTTTTGTCATAATTTTATTATCAATTAAATATATATTTAAAAAAATGAATTTTATTTTTTGCTCTTTCATCATAATTTGATTATCAATTAAATATATATTAAAAACTGAATTTTATTTTTTGCTCTTTTTTCATAATTTGATTATCAATTTAATATATATTATTTAATTATTTAATATTAGTTATAAATAAAAATCATCCATAATTTAATTATGTTAATTTTATAATTAATTTAAATTTAAAATTTGAAGATAAAAATGTTTAATTTTAATTAATAAATTAATTTAAAATATATAATTTTCAAATAAAATTTTCTTAAATAATTTAAAAATAAATATTAGTTTATATAAATAAAAATATAATTATTAAATTTTATTTTAATAAAATATATAAAATTTACTGATAATTTATTAATAAATTTTTTATAGAGATTAAAATACAATTAGTTAGTTAATTAATTTATCTTTAACTTTTATGTGATATGTACTTATTATCAGTAACGAAAATATAATTATATTGATATTAACAACCAGACATGTGATAAAGGGCACCTTAAAGGCTCTATATTGTGACCTTGTTAGGAAATGTTCTTATACGAGTGTATATGATTGTTTTGTCTTGACTTTAATGATAGATTATATTAAAATAACTAAATAAAATTTTAATAAAAGTTTTGTTTTATTATTTAGGAGAAAGATATTTTCTTAGCTTTTTACTAAAGGTGTTTAGTATTTGAGATATCTAATATTTGTGAAGTATTAAAGATATAAATTATTCCATATATGAGTCAATATTTAAGTTCAAGATGATAAGGATATAACTTTAGAAGTAAATCCTAATTAAGGTCTATTTACTTGGAACAATATCATTCAAGATTGGAAAAGTTCCAACATAACAATAGTTGCTAATTAAGCCATAATACATTTTTCATTTGGTTTAAATGATTAATTAGAGCAATATGTTCTTTAGTAAACTCAATATAGTTATTTACATTGCTCAAGATAATAATGTACTGTGGAATATTAGAGCCATTAGGCGTGTTTAAGAAGTTACGGTCTCATCAAATATCCAAGGATGTATTTAGGCAAATTTTCTTAATTATAAAGATAATTAAGATGAAAGTTTTAAGTTTTAAGGAAGTGCTTACTATAGAGAATCTTATAGAATTCTCTCATTAAGTCATTGCCCCAGTAGTAGCATAATTGTCATATAGAGATATGGTATAAGATACTTAAATAATTAGCTTAGTGCAAGTAGGAGAATGTTAGTTTATGCCCTACAAGCAATTGATTAATTACAATTTAGCAACAAAATAATTTAAAGGCATTCCTTATTTTGAACATATCTAGATGTATATGATAAAGTCTATAGGATAATTATACATTGCAAATGAAATTATAATTACATTATAATTATGAGTTTCATATTACATTTATGTATTATCCTTAAATTGTTCCTAGTCATTGCTTTATTAAGACCAGACATTAATAGAATGTAAAAAGGCTAGCACAAGTTATGTTTTTTCTTCTAAAGGAAGCAGTTGATCTTATAGGTTAAAGTATGGATATACTTAAACAAATATATAAGTGCTTGTTAGAGGTTCACTGAACTAACCTAATATGAGAAATTCATTTGAAACATTACTTATATGTCTATGGAAATCCTCATTGTGATGATTCTATAAGTGATCATTTGACTTAAGGTCTCCAAAGTTATCTTGTATAAGAATTGCTATATTTTGATACTACTTATGACCTATTTAATCATGGTTCGTTCAATTAGTAGTCATTGGATGTAGCATGAACTATATAGAGGTAGTTTTTGTGATCAAAATAGGATTCATCACCCTAAAGTAATTAGGGAGAATTTTCCATTATTCTTAATTAGTATTGATTTCAAAATTACTTGTCCAAGGCGGGATGACGCTGTTGGATCTCGCTTTTAGGATTTTTATCTTTTTATTTTATTTTAATCATTTTATTAAATTATTATGCATGAAAATATATTAGAATTTATGAATTAGGAATTTTGGAGTCTAATATGGTATATTTTGAATTTTGTATGGTGGTATAAATTAAAGGAAAGAATTAAAATAAAGCGAAGGAGTCAATAGATATTTCCTAATAAAGAAAGGGTAAATTGGTAAAAATACAAGAAAGTTGTCTTAAATGAATAGGACAAAGAGGAGGAGACGTGAGTTAAGGTGGTGTGAATTAAAAGAAGATGAAGAGAATAAAGAGAAGGAGAG
>JANZXP010008317.1:0-14341 GCA_027576715.1 Erythroxylum flavicans | reverse complement strand
GACAATACCAGGTTGTGGTTGCGTGCAAACTTGAGGTATGCGGGGCCCAGTTCGCCCCGGTATGCAAAACACGGACCCAACACATTGATCTCGATATAATTAATCTTATCCCTTTAAAATCCATTCAAGTAGAAAAATCCATTCAACAGGAAGCCGGTAGACTTACCTCCGAAATGTTTGATGTTTCTAAGCGTTGAATCATTGGAATGAAGAAATGAAAATGTTTCAATTTTACCCACAGAACAGAGGTCGATTTGAACCTAAAGTAGTTATCTTTCCCAGAGCCAATCCATTATCCACTTATCTATTCTTTCAGAGTGGACTCATCAATACAATCTATGTTACCGAATTATCCATCCTCTCAGATTTTCCAATTGGATTCATTCAGGCTGTACAAACTTATAAAGATTGTTTTGCCAAAGAACGAGAAATATTCATCAAAGTTTATAGCAGCTATCCTATTTTCAAGGAAACCGAAGGATCAGAAGCTAAGGATGCAGAACTCAAGCATTCACAAATTGCTTATCTCCAGCTTGGAATAAGTAATGGAATTTATCCACCAATTGATTCAGCTACACAATACGACTTCCATTGGGACATTATTAATCAATTTAATTTACATTGCTTAGAAGGAGTTTTTAATCAATGCAACAGAATTACTAGTGAATCAATGCTTAAGATCAATTACAAAGGACCCGAAATGATTTTGGTTTCAGCATACAAGACTCCCATCTCTGCAGATGCAATTCAAATAATTCAGCAATTTTCCCAACCTTTTGGACATATGGACAACATATTTAAAGGATTATCTATTCCCTGGAAGAAAGCTATTTGTAAACAACTCAGGGAATACGAAGAACATAAATGTTTCTACTGTCAAGATCCAGACCAAGTAAAAAACGATGATACCGCCTCCGACGATGTGATCATTGAAGAAAATTGAAGATTAAAAGCATTCAGCTCAATGTGGCGAGTGTCAGCAGATGTCGACAAAATTGTAAATACTGTATAGCTTTAGTCTTTTTCATCTTTTTCGTCTTTTTAGGCAGAATCTTTCCTTTTTACTGTTTTTCCTCTTTCTTTTGTCATATCTGTCTTTTACTTTAGCTTTACATCTTTTCTCTCTTACTTTAACCGATTCTATCAGTTGTACGTTAGCTTCTTATAGTTGCCTATATAAGGCACCTTATGTAACATATTTCTTCATGTTGAAATAAATTTCTCTTCTTCATTCTCTTTCCTTCTTCGTAGTTAAGCCTGGGTTGGCGTTGAGCAAGCAATAGGAACAGGTATGTTGAAATGAAGTTATTTCTTCATCATTCATTATTCATTTTAATCATTCTTTTATATTTCTATCCTTACGCTACTTACTTTTGCAGTTATTGCCGAATTAAAATTCACTACTTATTTTGAACGAAAAGCACTACTTAAAAAATTACTTCACACTACTTATAAGTAAGAAGAATGGTTAGATGAATTAAAGAGCCAATATATAGCACGAAACAAGCATGCACATGATCAGAAGGACACAAATCCACAAAGTTATTATATTATGCAAGATACGACTAGACTTATAGAATTAGTTAAAGAATACAAAACTATATTAAAGGAAACTAGAGCCTTTTAAGCAAATGAAATAAAAGTATTAATATCATAAATCACTCTTGTTACTTGATATGTATTTTGATAATAAAAGAATGTTGAAATATTTAATTAACAATACTGAAAGTATAATTTTTGAATATAAACAGCGAATAAATCAAATTGCTAAATTATAGACGAAGTACAACTCACTAATAATATACATTATCTTCGAGAATTAAATCAAACTCTAGCTTTAAGTCAAGCAGTCTATTACTCATTACAAAAGGATCTTCAATATTATAAAGACAGCATACAATATTTCATTAATTAATCATGCATCCATTTTTATTATTACAAAGTAATAAGTTCAGTAAATAAACAAGAAACAGAGCAATAAATGAATAGAATAAATAAACAAGGATCGAGTGAGTGTAAAGGCGATGTTCTCCTGTCCCTCTTAAGCTTCCCGCATTTGCTTTCACCTTATGCTTCAGCTTCTTCTCACCCAGATGCTCGCACTGCCTTCCCCTCTCTGCTATGTTTCTCTCTTCTTCCCCTCAGTCGACTAGTCTCTGCTTCCTTTTTCTTTTCTCCGACTTCTTTGTCCCTATCTTTTTGTGCCTCCCGAATGAGTGTGTCTCTAACCTTTTCTATTCACCCCCCAGCTTCTCATTCCTTTTCCATTTATAGCATGAGTATAGAACCATTGTGACAAATGCCCTCACAAGGGTGACTTAACTTGTTACCTCCGTGACCACTCCACTGCATTTACTTAATTTTTACACATGCAGGTTGACGATGTAACAACCCTACAACCTTAAACCCATTTGTTAATTATTGATAATTGTGGATGCCAAAAAGTATAAGTGTAGAGGTGTACATATATATGGGTTGTCTATCTTTTTATGTCTTGTGAATGGTTCTAAGGTTAATGTAGCTTCTTTAAATTTTTAAATAAAAAAGAAAAAGAAAAAGAACTAAAGAGAAAAAGAAAAGTAAAACAAAAAAGAAAAAAATGTTTAAATAAAATTATCAATGAGGAAATGCATGTGTTTTGCTAAGTTACTCATTATTATTCTTTCCTCTTAAAGTTGTAATGAAAGGGTTACTTAAGTATAATGTGAATGATGGAGATGTGGTTCTTAAAGGTCATTTCTTATGGTTACAAAGTCTTGTTTATGATCAACTTTTGTGAGTGGTATATGCTTGATATGGTTTGCGGTGTGAGAGCTTGAATTTGAGCTAGGAAACATAGTTTTTGCATTCATCATAGTTGATGTACACAATTTTAAATGAATGTTGATTTTTGTACTTGATGCTAGATTGAGTGTTTTTCTTGTTTTACTAGCTTTGATGACTTTTACAGTACACTATCAAATACATCTCACCTTACCTTTGCCCACATTATGAGCCTAAAAGATCCTTTGATTCATGATTACGCATGTGAACCTTAGTGGTGAAGAAATGAAATCATTTGAAAAGTTGTGGAATATCATGATCATGAATAATATTTGAGTGTACCTGTGAATCTATCTTATTTAAACACGTTTTCCAAGTCTACCTCTAGATTGCTCAGTTTCTAAAGGTGATGATTGTTGATTGACCATGAGTAGAAGCGTTGAATGTTGAGTTCTTGCTATTGTTTTTGAACGTTATTCATCTTTACTTATGACTCTTTATTCTTGGAAAATATGGGAAATGAGTAAATATTTTAGGTTTGTGACTTTGAAATTGATGTGTTGCCCAAGGGCGATCAAAAGCTAGGTATGGTGAAAATTGATATATGCTTAATTGATTATACATTTATTCCAAAACATTTAGTGATTAATGTTGTGAAATGCTTAAGACATTCACTTTACTTTATATTTGGTTTTAGGTACAATTCAGAAGAAAGGGAGCTAAAGTGAGTTGAAAGCATTATATTTGAACTGTCTTATTGAGATTCACACTCACTTATCTTTAGAGAGCAAGAAGAAGAAGATTAAAAGAAGAAAAGATAAGATAAAGCATAAAAATGAAGAACATGTGAGGCATTGGGGCATGAACTCATAGCCATGCAACCAAATTGTCATGGGCATGAGACATCGCTCACACACATAACACTTGGCTAGCTCATCCGAACCCTAAGTTTTTACAATAAAAATAAAATTATACAATGACAGATAATATGTTTTGTTTTGGAGAAGCGTTTTAACAGTGTGAGCTCTCAGTTTTGAAGAGAAGAAAAGGTAATGCTCCATTTCTTTAGAGAGCTATACCTCCCGACACCGATTTGGAGGTAACATCGACGTTGAAGAGCTCAGTTAACCATTTCTTTCATTGTTCTTTCTCTTTTAGGAATTGATTATGTTATCTTGTGTTTGTTGAATTAGGTATTGTGTAAAAATGATTGAATGCTTTATTTGATTGTTTTTATATATGAACTCATTGCTAGAATCAAGTACAATACATAATCGTTGTTTTTAATCATTTATGGCAACTAATCATTAGGGATAACCCAAGCTTGTGTGATTGTTGCCTTGATTAATCTGTTTTCCTAACTCATAATGTGGCTGTCTAATTAAATCTAGAGAGTTTGTTTTAGGTTGTTCGATAACTAGGTTTAATTAACGAGCTCTTCTTAATTAAACACAGGCTAAGGGAAAACTAGGATTAACAAAGCTTGTTGTTAAACTACAATTAATAGTTGCTAGGAGAGGTATAAGGATAACAATTTAATGAATTATGTTTAATTGAGTGTCGGATGAGATTTAACCGATGACCGAATCCCTAATAAATTCATCATTTTAAAATGTTTTTTTAATTTTTCTTCACTAGTTTAGTTTCACTTTATTTTCTTAGTCGATAACCAACCAAAACCCCCCATCTCCATAAACTTAAACACTGAATGATTTCATTTCAAAATCTTTACACACACTCTCTATGGGATCAACCTAGACTCACCACTACTATAGTTGTAGGTCTAGTTATTTTTTGTAGTGTTCATGCTCATGACATATAGTCACCCTCTCCATGCAACTGAATGTGTAGAAAAATTATAATGTGTTTTATGAGTTATACAACTTCAAGTTTTAATAGTAACTTAAAGATACTTGAATGTAATCAATAGAGCATGTAACAAACTATCCCTAAATCATAATTATGCTCAATTTCTCCAAGATGATTGACTTGTATCAAAAAACACGCAAAAACCAAAATTAAAAACCTAAGTTAAAACAAAAGATTCAAAAATAAATTCAAAATCATGAGTTGCCTCCCATGCAGCATTTCGTTTACCGTTGCTAGCTCGATGTACTTCTTTTCCCTATGGTGGTTCAGATAATTCATATGATTGTAGCATAAATATAGGTTTCATAACCTATAAATAAGCTACCTAATCGTACTTTCTACCACCTTTCTTCCTCGCCTTCTTCTTTTGATTTCTTTTGAATTTGTGGCTTTTAGGACAGGTCCTTATGAGTATAACTCTGCTCAACTTTTTCTTAAGATCCTTTTATTTTAATAGCTTCCACAAATTTAAATAGATTTCTTTTACCATCAGACACTTTAAAGGAAACCCCCATCCCCTACTCTCAGAGTTAACTCTCGTCCGTCTACATCTATAAGAGACATAGTGGTAGCTAAAAATGGTCATTCCAGGATAATAGGTATTTCTATATCCTCGTCTATGTCCAAGATGGTGAAATTAGTAGGAAAGGTGAACTTATCACTTTAATCGACATATACTTAACTATGCCCTTAAGATGATGGAGCGATCTATCATCCATTTACACACACATCCTGGTTAGTGTTAGTTCACCTAGTTCCATATTCTTGTTTAAAGAATAAGGCATCAAATTAACTATAGCTTTTAAGTCCACAAAAGCCTTATCAAATTTAAAACTACCAATTGTAACATCCCACTATCCTATGATCAAGGTTAGAACCCTATGATATTATACATGAAAGATTATTGAGATTTAAAAGTGCATTTATGCATCATATGGCATTCACATATACGTGAATAATGTTGTCACTCATTAAAATAATTATACATGCATTCATTGACATTTTTTGGGTATAAATGATTTTTAATGTGATTAAAATGTGAATTGTGGATCAACTGTTTTGAAAATTGAATTGGTGTGAATTAGAATTATTTTCTGATTTTTGGTGACATTTCGGATATTTTGGAAAGTTATCAAAAGATTTGGGGTATTTTAGACTAGAAAAAATGTAGAAATATGAGACAAATGGAAGTGTGACATTTGGTAACTTAGATGAAGGACAAATAGACTAATTATGGATTGACAAATGGTCCTATTAAGGTATGACAAGTGGATAAATGACTAAGAGACAAATGGTAGCATCTAGTGGACAAATGTAACAAATACATTGGAGATATGTGACAAAACTCAAATGAGACACCTAAGTTATGTTTTTGGGCAAGGAAGTTCTACATCTCCTTTGTTGTTCATCACCAAAAATCACTCACCACCAAAACCCTCTCCTTGTCCATCCATCACCGAAATACCATGCATGTTCACTTTTGTGTTTAGCTTTTGATTAATTCATCAATGATATATCTTGCAAAGTCTTTAACCATTTGAGGTTTTCAATTGTTTCTCTATTCTTGTCTTTGCTTCATCCACTGAGATTTCTCATTTCGCTCTCCCATTCCTGGAATTTTGCTATAGGATTTGAAGTATAAATCAAGTAAGTTATGCTTTAAGTTTTATAGTAGTGCAAATGACATTTTGATGAGGTTTTAATGTTTGTAAATGGATGCATCCATGAATGGTATATATTTTTATGCTTGTGGATTGATGCATGCATGAATGGTGTGGATGCATGTGTGGGTGGTGAAGGAAAAAGCAAATTTGGTGATATGATTTACAAGATGAAAGATTGTGATGATTGGAGTTAAAAGAAGAGTAGGGAAATGTAGAAATTGTAATATAAAAAAGTATGAATTAGGCTGTATTTTGAGTTGTGATTAATCATGAAATTGTGAATTGTAATAAGAGAATTCTAAACTGAAAAAAATTAGGTTTAACTTAATCATCAACTAGAGAAATGATAGAACTTTGGTAATGAACTGTGTTGGAGTATGTTATATGCAGTGTTTTACTGAACATACATCTATATTTTGGACATAACTTGATCTGTGAATATCCATATTAGATGGATTTTAATTTAGCGTAAACTAGAAACATATGGCTACAGTTTTTATGAAGGAAGAGAATTTGAAATCTGTCTTTAATAGTCTTGAAATTTGGATTGAAGTTGAGAATTGTGTTCTATCGAGGTATGAGAATAATCAATATAATTTTGACTATAACTTACACGATACTGAACTAAAATACATGTATTTGATGTCATTAGACACTTAAGACACAGGGGAACATTTTATTAGAAGAAGGTATTACCTATAAACCTCATTTTCTAGGTCATAAAGGTCGTACAAATCTAACCTAAAAATCTATCTTGAGAAAAACTAGAAAAACTGTAGGATAAATGGGAGATCAGTTTTTGTCACAATTGTGGGCAGTGATTTTTCATGGAAAAGTTTTGATTATTCAAGGGTTGAACCTATTAAGGATCAAGTGTATAATTATGATGCTTTTAGACTTAATTTGGGCTTAAAATGAGGAAATACCTGGTGAATAAATTGCTTGATGTTATGAAAGTGATGCTATGGATTTCATGAATGGTATATGTAGTTGAAGATGTTTCATAATTGATTAGAATTTGATAAAGGAATGCAATCAAATTGGTATTTGAATTAGTATGAAATGATGTTGTGTTTGTGAGAAAGAATTCTGGAAAGTTTGGAATGGAATTGAGGTTGTATAAGTGTTTAATTTGTGTGGATGAATGAAGAATAATGCAGGGCACGATCGTCACCTTTACAGCATGATCATGGCATAACAAAAAATGTTTATGTCATGATCGTGGTTGGCCAGAAAATGTTTCTGTCATGATCATGACAGGGACACCACGATCGTGGCCAGACCTTTGGAGAAAAAGAGTTGCCTTTTTAGTGAAGTTTGAACCAACTAATGCTAGGATGTTTCCATGTGAGGTATTAAGGTTTAAATGAGTTCTTAAATGAATTTAGTTAATGTTGAATGAAAGGATTAAGGTGAGTAAAGTTTATATTGGAGTAAAGAATTCTTGGAAGGTGTTGTAAATTGATTATTAGAGTATTAAAGAAATATACTTGAGAATTTTTCATTGAACATGCATAATACATGACACATACATAAATGTACTTATGACTGATTATTCTTATGAAAATGCACATAAGTGACATATAAATGTATGTGATTGCATATAAAGGAGCACGTTGAGTGACCACTTCTAGACATTACCGGGACTTCAAGGTAATAAGCTAAAGGGAGCATTTATAAGTCAACCTAGATGATCTTCCTAGTTAGGATTGATTTATTCTATTTAACTTCCAGTTATTGAATTGTTTGTGATCTGTATGTAAATTTTGAAATTTAATGGTTTGAGGAGTTTGATATTCGAGAATGTATTGGAACTGTTCTATTTGCATCTAAAATTTGAATGATATCTGTTTGCAATTGATTTCTGAATACTCAATGAAAGTTGAATGCTAGATTAAGGTCCTATGAATATAAGATTATGTTTGTGCATCATAAATGAATGCGATTCATGGCATATTCTATTATTTGATGCATTTCATAAAATGCATGTTCAGATAATGGCATTGTGATCAGAGTAGCCAGTCCAAAAGAAATTTAACCTCAAAATTCTATACATAGAGCTATGCTATATGATTTCTGTATCTTACTGAGCCCAATGGATATCTGCATCTGGATCTATATCTAAAAGGCACTTAGTCACAACATATAATAACGAATCTAGAGTCTCATATTCATTTGCATTTATACACTTAAGATTATGAAATATATGCTTATGAAACCTTTTCTAAAATTGTGATGTTAAAGTGATATGCCAGATAATGTGAATGATTGGTTATATATTTTCTGAAAGAATGTATGTGAAGTTTGCGACATTTATTATATCTTATTGTGATAGAAAATGTTGTGAAATTGGTTAGTTATGTGATATTGTTTTTTGACTTAAGTGAGATCATCAATGATGGTTCACTCATTGAGTTTGCAAAACTCATCAAAAAGTGCAACGTGGTTTTTTAGTTACTAGACAGGAGACCTAGATTTCTAAGATTCTCTAGAGGCACATTTTGGACTAAGATATGACTCAAAGGTATGGCAGCTGGCATTTGAGGAGTTGTAGTTGTTCTATATAGTTTATCTATGTCATGTAGAATTTATGTATAAGGGTTGTAAACTTCACATGTTTGGTAATGTAAATATTGGTTTTAATAACTACAATGTAAACTTTTATAAATGAATGAAAGGAAGAGTTAAGGTTTTTAAGTAGTGTATTCTTTATGATGCCGTTTAAGAGATTATGCTTGCTCTAACATACCATTTTCATAAGATATGTACTTGAATATCCTCTAGATGTTTGGGTATATGCTATATGTTAGTGGGATGTTGTAAAAACCATCAAACAACCCCATAAAACCAAAACACAAAACACAAAAGGAATAATAGAAGAGATTAAGGGCACGATGGGCTTATGGTGGTGGTGTCGAAGTGGTGTGTTTTTCCTCTCATCCTTTGATCCTCCAATAAGCTATGATGCACAATAGATCTTCAATTAACTTCAAAATGTATCACTGGGGGCCTAAACAACAAGATAATGAAGGGTGAAACAAGTTAGACCAAACTAAATATTATCTAATCAAAATAAAACCAAACTAACATAAAGACAAACAACTGAAAGACAAACATGCCAAGTTAAGGTCATAAGTTTGACCATTCCATATGAAGTCATAACAGAGTGAGTGAAAGGTAAGAAAGTACTTCCCCTTTTTTGTAAGAATGGCCCTCTAAAGTAAAGCTGCATCTATGCTTATTAGCATTAAAAGTTTCACCCTTTTCATTTTCTAACTTTAATGCTCCATTAACCTTGATGGGCCACTCCATCTTAACCTGAGCTTTTTGGGAAATAACCGAAATCATGAATTGAATAAAAGCACTAAGTCTCCACTCTTGAATTCCTTCTTCTTAATATGGGCCCATCATGCCACTTCTTAGCCTTTTCTTTGTACAACTTAGCATTTTCATATGTATCATAAAGTTATAACAATCTCTTTTCTCCTGCTAGCTTCCAATCTATATTTAATTTTCTAATTGCCCAATAGGCTCTATGCTCCAACCCTAATAGTAAATGGCAAGCCTTGCCATATACAAGTCGATATGGTGTTGTGCCTATGAGAGTTTTGAAAGCCATTATGTAAGCCCTTAACGTATCATCTAGCTTCAAAGCCCAATCTTTCCTTGAAGTGTTCACTACCTTCTCCAAAATCTTCATCAACTCTCTATTCACCACCTCCACTTGGCCAGTCGTTTGCAGGTGGTAAGGGTAATACTCTGTGATGAACATTATATCCTCTGAAAAGAGCCTTAAAGGGTTTGTTGTAAATGTTACTTCCTCCATCACTTATGATAGCTCTAGGCACCCCAAATTGAGTAAAGATCTTCGTGATGAATTGTTGCACTACCTTGCCATCATTTATTAGAGTAGCTATTGCTTTTACCCCCTAGACATATAATTAACTCCAACCAATATATAAGGGTCACCTAAGGAAGATGAGAATGGTCCCATGAAATCCAAGCCCACACATCAAATATCTCTACCTCCATGATGTTTGAAAGTGGCATCTCATCTCTTTTCAAAATATTGCTCACTCGTTGGCTCCTATCATAACGTAATACAAAATCTTGGGCATCCTTGAACAAGTTCAGCTAGTAGAATCCACACTCTAAAATACGAGCAGCCATCTTACTCACTACATAGTGTCCAATATAAACTGAACTATGACATTGGGTCAAACTTCAGGCATTTCATCTTCAGGGACACACCCGTGATTCAAACTATTAGCACATATATCCCAAATATAATGAGAACAATGAAATAAGAAATGCTTCCTTTATTGATGTGAGAGATTAAGGGGAAGAATACCATATGTGAGATAATTGGCAATATCTACAAACTAAGGAAGAAAAGGATTTTCTACCATCATTAAAGCCTCGTCAAAAAAATGCTCTTCAATTTCCTCTTCTTCATTTTTCCCCTTCAAGTCTCGAAAGGAGGCCTACCACAACATTTTATGCTCCTTTCTTATCCTTAATCTCACTGTTGAATTCTTACAGCAAAAGCACCCATCGAATGAGCCTAGCCTTGGCATCCTTCTTTGCAAAGAGATAACATAGTGTTGCATGATCTGTTAATGCAATAACTTGTGAGTCCAAAAGGTAAGAACGAAATTTTCATACACAAATACCACTATTAAAGAAAATTTTCATACGTAAATACCACTGTAAGCAACTCCTTCTCAGTGGTGGTGTAGTTTAGTTGTGCTCCTATCAAGGTCTTGCTAACATAGTAAATTGCATGTAACTTCTTCTCCTTTTGTTGTCTAAGTACACAGCCAATATGGTCGCTTACATCACACATGATCTCAAATGGAAGTGACACTTCCTCCAATTTAAGACTAAATGAGACTCCTCGCATCTTTGTAATACTCTATCTAAATTAAACAAATGATGATTGAAAGAGTCTCCAAAAATAGAGAAGTCATCTATAAATACCTTCATGAAGTCCTCATTTATATCTGCAAAGATAGCCATCATGCACCTTTAGAATGTGGTTATTGTATTGCATAAGCCCAAAGACATCCTCCTGTAAGCAAAAGTCTCATAAGGATAAGTGAAAGTGGTTTTTTCTTGGTCTTGTGGGTGTAAGAACACCTAATTGTATCCTGAATACGTATCATCCTGTTCCCATACTAAGGATTAGAACCCTAAAATTTTATAGATCTGAGATCAAAGAGAGATTAAGACAAATGCATTTCATGCTCATGCATAATGTTCGCACATACGCACGTGAATTTGAATTTTTACACACATTAAAATGATTGTATATGCATTCATTGACATTCTGGGTATAACTGATCTATAAATGTGATTATAATTGGAATTGTGAATTATTTGTATTGAAAACTAATTTGGAGAGTGTACTTTGTGATTTAAAATTTTTGGTGAATTTTAGGAAAATTTCCAAAAAAATGTTGGGTATTATTAGTCAAGAAAAAATGTTAAGTGGTGAGTAAATTGATGAATGGAAATAGAAATAAGAATAAATGATAATAAAGGATTTTTATATAGATGACTGTGGGAATTTTTAAGAGATGGTAGTGAAAATTTTGGGGACATTTGGAGAAAAAATTCAAGATGACTAGACTAGTTTTATTAATAAAAACTACTTAAAGCTTTGGAAGATAGATAAGTGATATGTGTCACTTATTAAATTAACTTTTAGTACATTTTTATGTTGAGAAGACAAGTCTCGTCGCTTTTAAAGTTGAAAGACTAAGTTACTATTGTTCATAACTTAGTTCTTATCTTCTTCATAACTTTCTTCTTCAAACTTTCTCTTCTTTGATTTTTGATTCACTGAACTTTCACCAAAGTGTCACCTTAATTTCATCTACCTTTCTACTCCTACTTGTCATCTATTTCTTTTACCTCAAGAAAAACCTCACTTAAACCACCTTTAAGATGGTGTACGTGGGTGCATGACAAGTTAGGGCTTCTTGTTTTGAAGATTTTGGAGTGTTATGAAGTAACTACATGTTAATCCTTATGAGTTGTTAGTATATGAGATAAATTTGGTGATTATTTAACATTACATCATCATGAGGAAAAATGTTTGTTTTCATGAATATCGTGGCTTTTAAGATATAGAAATTTTCGATTTGTTGATTTTGAATATTTGATGATCAAAATGTTATGAGATAGTGTTAAAATAATTTTTGGAGTTCAAAGATCAATGAAAATGTGTATAAGATTAATGCAGAAAATTCGTGATAAATGAATATGTAAATGCTCTGTTTCTGTTGATGTCTTCACTATTATACGTGGGTATTTTTGAGTGTTTTTAGAGATGATTTAAAATGAGTTTAGAGTGAAGGAATAGGTATATGGTGATGTCTAGAGATGAGAATGAATGTTTCAAATGAAAGTTAGAGTAAAAAATGAAGAGTATGCAGAAAAATGAAAGCGAAGGAAGTGCAGAAAAATGGAGATATGCATAAGTGTGACCTTCTGTTTTGATGGTTGTGTCTCAATTTGGTATTTTGTCTTTGTTTGTGGATGAATTGAGTTAAATGAAGTCAAAAAATGGGGTTGATTTTAGTTAGAGATGTTGGTTTGAGTAGAGAAGAAGAAGAAGAAGAAGAAATTGCAGTATCGGAAGAAATGAAGAAAAGCAAGATAGCTTCAAACATCTTTTAGTATTTTGATATATCTCCTTCTCCTGACCTCCAAATAATATGGGACTTGAACCATTGGACTCGAAACACTTGGATCTACCTCTAAAACAACAATCTTAGCCATATGAAATCATTTTGGAGAGATTGAGTGATAAATTGGGACGGAAATGATGAGAAAAAATTTGGAATTTGGTTCTGGAGGATGGGTGTGCACGGCCGTGCGTTAAGGTTGCACGACCGTGACTTGTTTGTTGGTGTGCATAGGCATGTGTTATGGCTGCACACCTGTGACTTGGCTATTTTGGAATGCACGGGCATGCACTGATGTTGCACGGCCGTGACTTAATATTTGTTGGGTTAAACTACTCGAAAGTGCACAATCATGCTCCCGAGAGCTTTTTGCACACTGAACATCCTTCCTTCTTTTGCCTATAACTTCTTCTATAGACATCCAAATGACATGGGATTTAAACCAATATACTCAAAATATATTGCTCTTCATATCCATTAAAAAAATTATAGCCATCTGAAAGGGATTGAATGATGAATTTAAGATGAAATTGTTGACTGTGCTGGAGTACAATAACCAGAAAGATTTCATTGAACAGGCTTCGGTATTTTGACAATATCCTGTTCTGAAGTTATCTGAATGTAATGATTTTTAATTTTTAGTACATTAGAGACATAGGGCTACAAATTTTCTGAAGAGATCAAATTCTAATTCTGTCTCTAAGACTTTCAAAATTGTGGTACGAAATTGAGTCTTGATTGAGGTTGTAGGACTACCCGAGACAAAAATTATGTCTTGAAGTTTTCATAAAAGCTTAATGGATATAGGTTGAATCAGACAAAGGTATCTTCACAAAAGTCATATTTCATTCTCTTATCTTTCAATTGGTATTAAGTTTGTAATTTTTAGATATCTGAGTTGAAATTTATGAGTTGTACGATTTGAGGGTATGATCATGAACTAGCCAAATTTTCAATTTTTCACAGTCTGTGGTATTGTGAGCATAACTCATAGGATACTGAACCAAATTGAATGATCTTGGTGTAATTAGAAACTTAAGAGATAGAAAAAAAATTATCTATAAGAAAGTACCCTTGAATTAATTCATTTTCGTTATTATATTGATCATGGAAAGTTGACCCGAAAGTGTGTCTTAGGAAATATCTGAATTGAAGAAATGAGTTGTGAATTTTGATTTTTATGGTTTTATTGAGGTATAAACCATAAGTATAAATGATACTTATGTGAGTTTGGAAATATGAATGATTTGTGACGAGAATAATGGAAAGATACCTAGGATTGTCATTGAGCATGCATTATATACAACACATATACATATGTATGTGATTGGGTGTTCATATGATTGTGCAATT
>JANZXP010008197.1:0-14357 GCA_027576715.1 Erythroxylum flavicans | reverse complement strand
TAAATATTTTCCTCTTTTATGTAATACTTTTGTACTAGGTTGATGATGTACATGTAGTAAAGGTTGAAGGACACAATGTAGGCTTTCGGTTTTGTGAAATGAAATGAGGAAAAAGTTGGATTTTAAAATTTTGTGATTTTCTATTGATACTTTATAAGTGAATAATGATACGAGGCCATGTGAAGTGAATGTAGAGATCGATAGTAGCATGCCCTTATCGTAGAATATGTATCAAAATGACCTTTGGGCGTCCCGGTGTGTACCCTGTGGTAAAGGGGTGCCACATATCTTGATGAAATCCTAATAGGTCTTGATGTCCCATGTGAGTACTTAATCTGGGTGGTTTGGCCACCCTAAAGTGTGTGTGTTCATATAAGGATGATGATTTCCCTAACTAAATTGGGGCTCATTGAAATCCACGAGAATCCTTTGCTCCCTATAATATATATCCTCCATGATCATTCTTTTTATTTCTGGATTCTTTATCACTACCTTGTAATGTACAAATCAACGTGTGTTCGACTTTTTGCCTAAACTTCCTACACTTTTTTCCGGAAAATATGGTGAAAAAGCCTTAAATTACAATAATTAAACTAATCTACGCCTCCAAAGAAACGGTGCCAAAAACTTGATCATGTTGTTCGAACTTTAAAATTTATAAGCCCTCTAATACCACAAGCGCATGGTTCGCGATTGTAGTATAAGGGCTATCCATCCCACGAGGAGGGGGAACTAATTTAATTCTATGTTATTTAAGGCTAAGAAGATTGAATTAACATAAATAAAGTTTCACAAGAAAAGTAAATCCAAGAATTTGATTGGCAAGAGTCGTAATTTAGAAATTAACAAAAAAGAATTGAAATTTGAGCAATGCAGTAACACAATGAAAATCAATCAAGAGAAATTAGCCAAGTTATGAGGAAGGGATTTTACTTATCATTAATGCTAACCTAGCCGATTGAGAAGATGTGATACATTCTTTGATCTGTTTTGTGAAAATGTTCGGAAACTTATGAGCTTTCAATGTTGTCCATAAGAAATCCCAGCTCACACTATCAAAGGGTTTGTGAAAGTCAATTTTGATTATGTAGTTTGGAGAGTAATTGGATTTAGAGTAGCATTTTAGGAGTTCCTAGGCGATAAGGATGTTATCCCCCTATATGTCTGCTATACAAGAATGCACCTTGGTTATCACTGATCAGTGTGTTACTGTTTTCTTCAATCTAGTGGCAAGAATTTTAGAAATGACTTTATAGAGGAAGTTGGTATAGGCGATAGGTCTGAATTCCCTAAAGTGTGTGGGGTTAAAGGATTTAGGAATCAAGAAGACATGTTTTTTTTATCTCTCTGAGAAGAATCCCCTTGGAGAAGAACTCCTAAACTGGTTGTATAATAAACAGTCCTATCGTTCTCTAAGATTTTTTAAAGAAATACCCATTTCTCATTTTCATTTCATAAAACAGAATATACGTTGTAGCATTACATACATCATCCTTATATACAATATCAAAAGTCTACTACTCTTTTACACAATCTACATGAAAGAGGAAAAATATATTTAAATCCTTCAGTCTCAACTGCGAGACCTTTAAGCCACTTCTTCTATCCAAAAGTAGTACTAGGTTTCTTTTAGAACCTTTTCGAATTAAGTCTCCTCTTTCGTACTTGAGAAGTCAACGTTGCAATTTTGATGAGTTTTGCGAACTCAGTGAGCTACCCATCATCGATGGCTCACTCATATCATATAAAACAACAGTTCATATTTCAAATTCACATAAAATTCATGTCATCATATAATACACATCTTTTCACTAATTGTCATATAGCATCACATAACACTTTGATCACTTATTTCACATTTCACATTTAACACAATTCAAATATTGCATTTCAATCATTTAACCATACATATCATATGTATATGTAATGCTCATGAGACTCACTTTTTGCTATTACTTTGTTATGATCGAGTGCCTTTTTCACTATCCCGTATTCATTGTGGATACCGAGCTTATTAATAACTGTCCCTTATCCTTTTGGGATACAGGGCTCATTATACATAGTGAGCCAAAGGCTTTTACCACATTCTGAACTTTAAGTTCTTTTTCACTGGCAACTCCGGTCACAACTGCATTTATCTTATCATGCATTCATGAAATGAAATGCATCATATATATTCAATTGATCATTTGTGCTCAATTTTTCACATTTACATTCACATATCATCGAACCTAAGTCCGGAATTTAACAATTAAGTTAAACATCACTTATTATATCAAATTCACATACAATGAGCACTTCCAATATGATATTTATGCATCCAATAGCTCGGGCATTCAATGTCCGGAATCAAACATTCACATCGCATAATAATTCAATATAGAATTTAAGCAAAGAAAATAATCAATGTGAGAACATCTAAGTTACTCACAGTCTGTTCTAGATAGTTATTACCTTCAAGTCCCGGCAACGTCTGGATGTTGTTAGTCTAATTGCTCTTTTATATCATGCAACACACATTTACACACATTACAACTTTGTACAATCACATAAGTACTCATTTATGCACATATGTATATGTGTTATGTACAATGCATGGTCAATGATAATCTCGGGTATATTTCCTTAATTTGTATCTCATAATCACTTAACAACATCTTTCAATCATTCGTTAATACCTAATGCACTTTACTCAGTTCAATCACCTAATTCATTGTTAACTTGGTTCATTGAAGATCTCATTCAAGCCTAAATATATCATAAGGAAGTATCTTAACATTAGTTGGTTCAAAAATCAATCAAAAGATAACTCTTTTACTCCATATGTCTGCCTACGATCTTAGTTTCCCTGCCATGATAGTGATAGAAACTTCTGGGATTGTCCACAATCGTGGTGGTCCTGCCACAACCGTGACAGAACCATATTCTAGCTAGGCAACAATCGTGGGGTGAGGGCCACGATTGTGGGGTGAGGGCTACGATTGTGCCTTGTATTTTCTTCCTCATTTCTCCCATGAATTTAACACACATACTAACATCAATTCATTCCAATTTTTCCAGAATTTACCTCCTCTAATGCAACATCATTTTATACTAATTCAACTACCATATTGATTGCATTAACTCTCAAAACTCTACTCATTGAATTCATCAACTTTTACTAAATCTCATTCATTCATGAAATCCTATCTTACATGCATTTCTAACTTTCTCCGTACTATATTTAAGACATCTCATACAAAATCAATCATGTCTACTTCATTACCCTTTTATTCTCTCCTTATTTCTATATCAATATGAAGCATAAAACAATTTATAACTTATTGTTTACCAATCATATATAAAACAAAACGTATCACCTTCATATTCTAGTTTACTAAATCCTTACTCCCCATATTCCAAGAGCCTTATTAAACACCTTTCTTAAACATAGTTTTTCCTCTTTCATTATACCCTTAATTTCCAATTTCAATTCATCCATAATATAGTCTATACTTATGATTTTCATATTCTCAAAATAAGAACACAACACATATATTCATTCATCAATTTCCTACTTTCATTATCAACACAAGAGTATGACATGATCAAATCCCTTTCTTTTTCAACTTTCAACACTCATTCAAACACTATTTCATACCTATTTCATCTTACAAATATCTTTAATATAACTCAAATCCATTGTTAATCATAAACAAAAAACCAGTCATAATTATATATCTATTTATTCTTCAACATTTTTGATCATTTTCATACATCATTCACACTATAAATCTACCCCAACAACACCCTTATAACAACTCACAAATTATTACTCATCATACACTCAAAAATAAGACATCAATTTTCTTATTGTTCATCCATGATGCATATGTATATTGATCACTATTATCAAGATCATTTAATATCAAATAGTCACCATATTTGTTTCATATTTAAACAACCCATGAAGATCAAAATAGAACTTACTTGATAAAACTCCAAGTTCTTCAAAAATCACATGAACCCTAACATTCCATGCATCACATGAACATCATCATGGAGGTTGGGAGGATTAGGTTTTCTAGTGGCAAGATGATGAGGTCACAAAATGGAAGTAAAAAGTGAAAGATGAGAGCTAGGTTCGACATTAATGGAGGTTGGTGAGAAAATCGTAAAAAAAAAAGAAGAAAGCAACGAAGAAGATGAAAGCAAGAGTTAAAAATGAAAGACAATAAGGAGAGTGTCTCTCAATTAAAAGAATCGTGAGAGATGAGTAGTGAGTGGTAGTGACTCTTGTCACTTTCTCATGGTCCCATTTGGACCCTTTTTAATAACTAGTCTATTTGTCTCCAATTTCTACTCCAATTGTCTTCCAATTTTCAATGACACTTTTCAACAAATCCCTATGTCATTTATCAATTATTTCTACTGCCATATAACACTTATTTCTACTACCATAAACTAATTGTCTTGCCACTCGACATTTTTCCTAGTCCCGAAAATACTCAAAATTTTAGAAATTTCTGAAATTTCACCAAAAAATGTAAATCAATACTTATACTCACAAAGTCAATTTTCAAGACAATTAATTGACAATTTATATCATAATCACATTAAAAATCAGTTATACTTGAAAAAATGTCAATGAATGCATGTACAATCATTTTAATGTGTGCAAAAATTATTATTCACGTTTGTGTGTATGCATGCTATATTATGCATGAGCATGAAATGCAATTTTGAACTTCTCAATAATGTCTCTCATGTATAATATTCTAGGTTCTAACCCTTAGTATGAGATAACGGGATGTTACACATCAGGCCCGAGGGATTTGGAGCCATCCATATCGACTACTGCAGCTCCTATTTCAGTGTTGTCCACTGATTTGGTAAGAGAATACAAATCTATGGTCAGATTTGTTTAAGGGAAAGTATCCTTTTCTACATGCCTCAGAGAATCCCAGTATAGTCACTAAGAAATTATTGAACTAGAAAGGATAATGCTTGGCGAATTTTTGGAATAAGTTGTCCACTACAAGGGGCTATGATTTGAGACGAGATTGTCTTTAAAAGCAGTAAGATTATTGGGAAAGTGTCTAAGCCAAAGGTCATTTACTAGGGCATGGTATAATTTTTTCTTGATATGCCAAGTAGATTGCTATTTGTTGGAGCAGGTGAAAGTGTGTCCAACATATTTACGATCAATCACCTTTAGATCCTCCACAATGTCTTTTAAATTAGTTGAGCAGTTCTTTAGGTTGCAATGACTTTAGGCTTCTGATGGGTATAATATTGAATTAAAATCACCACAGTTAAGCCATGGATTATAGACAATATTATTGATAGATTGAAGGTCATTCCATAGGTCTCTTCTTTGGAATCGGAAATTTCTTACGTATATGAATGATATGGTAAGTTTGATGTGTGCCTGTATGAAAAATAGGTTTTGATGCATGGCTTGGTCAGTTGAGTCCAATAGATCAACCTTTATTTCATCCTTCCTGTAATAGATAATAATTCTACCTAGAGTATGATGGTGGTGACTAGTGAGCATGTTCCAATGGGAACCAAAAATGTCTAACTGAGCTAGATTTTCAAATCTAATTTTAGTTTCAAATAAGCCAATTTATTCCAAAAATAAATTTCTCCTGCAAAACAAAGTCCTTTAAAGCAAAAAGTTTAATGGGACAATTTATTCCTCTAACATTCCATGTGATTATCAACATGGTCAAAAGATTTGGCTTGTGGAGCCTTTCCCTTTGCCCTTTTAGATCTCCTACTCTCCATAGAATGAAAGTCGGTAGTTCCTACAACCTCTTTGGTTGTTGTAGAAGCTATATGGGTTACAATTGTATCTGATTGAATAAGGTCAGAGTTACTCACAGTTAGTATCTGTTCGATAGTGTGTAGAACTTCTGAAGTAATGGTCAGGGTTACATTTTCAGTTGTGGTAGCTAGTTGAGTTACAAGTGTTGCATTTGTTGTTATTTCTTACTCTATATTGTGTAATGTATTGTGCTCTTTGGGTATATGATTGTGTGTGGTTTGACATTCTTGCAGTAACTCGGTGTTTTGCAACTCTATGTTGATAGATGGTGTGGAAGGTTTCAGGAGTGGTATAGCATCAGTAGTTGACATTATGGTTAGCATAGTTGTAGTTGATTTCAAAGGATGGGGATTCTATAGGGGTTCAAGAGGTAAAGATTCTTTAACTAACCCGATGAGCTCGTGATAGCTACTAGTTTTGAATGTTTTGTGGGCTTCTATACCTTAGCTATTTGGAAGGTGATTTGTAATGGTAAGAAATTTTGATAGTGTCTGCCCATAATTTATCTTCCTTTCCTACTCTCATTATTGGAATTTCATCAAGAAGTTCTATGGAAATATCTACGCTGATGCAAATCTTGGCATAGCCAATTCTTCTTGGCAGTATGTTCATTGATGCAAAATAGTCGGCCTATGCTAGTGAACCTAGCCCTTAGGTTGTCCTATACTCAAGTAGGATGTTATGGAAGTTAATCCAAAGTGGAATACTTTGGATTTTAAGATTTTCAAGGTTCAAGCATGGCTGCAAAGCTTGTAGGAAGACAGGGTGGTTACTAAGTGCCATGGACCCTCCTCTAGAATTTTCTAAACTTCTTAAGTGGAAGAGAAGGTTAAAAGGATCAGGTTATCTTCAAAAAGGAGAACATCTATCAGGCATCTAGTTTTCCATAGCCTACTGGCCTATTGAGAGACCAAAGGAAAGGGTGGCCATTTGTCATATAAAAACAAACAATGGTGGATTCCCAAGCACGGGCTCTCTTCTCTAAGACTTCAATATTGGGCCAAACAACCAGTTTAACATCCATACCCATGGGTGGTGAATAGGCTAAGGTCAAGGGGGTTTGCTCCCTAACTACCTGCTTCCAAGACTTTCAGGGAAGAGTAACCAATAAAGAGAGAATGTTTGGGATATTGAGAGGAGGGCTATTAGTGGAGGTAGGGTTAGGGATAAGGGAGGGTAAAGATGGGAAATCATATGGGAAAGGGGCAGGTGTGTAGGTCATTGTGAAAGTTTAAGCATGAGTTAGGAAAAGAACAACTTCTGAGTTTGAGTTGTAAGAAACAAAGTGTGTAGAAATAGTAAGGAGAATGAGCGAGAATGTGGTGAGTTGGGGAAAAGTCTAAGGTGACCCTGAGGTAGTAAAATGCAGATTGGGTGTTGGAGTGGAGGTAGGGAGTAGAGGGTAGAGTGGGTGAAGGCAGAGTGGTGGCATAATGGTGTAGAAGTCGGGGAAGGAGTAGGAAGAATATTGGGTGTGTGTTGTAGTGAAGAAGGAGGTAAATGGTAGCAGTGGAACAATGGAGTAGTGTGAAGATCAAAGTGTTCAAAGGAGAGGGAAGAAGAGACATGCCTGTTGCTTCCAGTGAGAAGTTGAAGGCTCTCTCTCATTTTTCTTAGTTGCTTCTATATACATTGTATTAATATATAATATTTGATCCACGAAGATATAATTGGAATTTCAAACTTTGACTTTTCTTTTAAACTTCAATTTTTAATAAAAAGTTTCGATGGCCCCTTATGTGGGGTTGATGATTTTTTGAGAGTAGAATTTTTAAACAATTTTAAACTTATAAATGAGTAAGAAAAGATCTCATTTAGGATGAACTAAGTTGTAGTAGGCCTTACAAGTAATTAAATTAGAATGGATGGGTATTTATCTAAAAGTATATACTACAAAATTAAAAATAGTCAATTAATATTTGAGATTTTCTTAAAAGAAAGTGCACATTCATTAGCATATTATATCTTTATCCACCATATATAATGACCCACCTCTCTTTTAGCACTTCTAGTTGTTGTAGATATGACAATTGCTTTGTTGAAAAAAAAATTGAACAATTAATGACATTTGAAAGTATTTTTGGATTCTTATTTGATTCAAAGAAGTTAAGGTCATTGGATGATAATGAAATAAGAGACTTTTGTACTAATTTTACAACTACTTTTTCTCATGATAATGTGTCAAATGTGGATTTAGATGATCTTTTTTTAAATTAAAAGTGTTACAAATGACTTTGTTAAATAAGTTAATGTCATTTATTGAAATTCTTAAATTTATTAAAGTTGCAGATTGTTATCTAAATGTTTCAATTACTTATCTAGTTTTATTAACTCTAGCATCATTTGATAGAAGTTTTCCAAAGTTAAAATATTAAAAATCTACTTGAAGTCATTAATGTCACAAGAAATATTGAATGATTTACCTATTTTATGTATCGAGAAGGATAAGTTGGAAAATGTTGATCTTGATACTGTTATTAATGATTTTATCTAGAAATGTGCAGATAAATTATTTTTCATAATCATCTGTGTGCTTGTTAGTGCAATTCTCTTAATGTTTTGTACTATGACATTGCTATTTTGTTGTTGCTGCTGTTATTTTGTTGTTACTGCTATTATTTTTAGTGATTTTATTGATGCTGACATTTGCAAGATGTTATTAACTATTGTTATAATTTTTTAGTATTTTATTGAGTATGTGGACTTATAACTTGAGTCCCTTATGTATAGATATTAAATTTTAATAAAAAAACATGCTTTTAAAGTTTACATATTTGTATATTTTTTATTTATTAGGACCTTTTTTCTTACTTTGTCTTGGGCCTATAAAACGTTAGGGACAGCTCTGTATCAACAATTCTTTCCACTTTGTTTATAGCTATTAGAATATTCAAATCGTATAACTCAATAGTTAGTAGGGATATAACGGCTTAGTCGAACCCAATTTTTTTTACTTAAGTCTAGTTTAAACTCAATCAAAATTAGGTTACAGGTTAAAAAAACTTTGTTTTGATTGATTAGTTCTTTAGTCAAATGAATAAGAGAATATTATTTTGGTAAGTTTTTAAAAAATCATATTTTTTTAAATTAATTCAAATTGGTTAGAAATGTTTAAGTTTGATTGGATTAACCTTCTTTAGTTTGAATTTGACTTAAATTTTAATCAATTCATTAATTTTGGGTTAAATGGGATAAAATTTTCCATTCTTAAGAAAAATAGATGGAAGTCTAATCTATAATTAAAGAGATGTAAGGAGACTTGAATTACGATGTAATGCTCGTGAGCTGTCCATGATCTTCCCGTTAAGGTATTCTTTCACAGTTGTCTGCATAAGCAAAGAATTTTCCATATCCACAGTACACTTCTTTTCCCTAAATTGTTGAAGGGAGTACAACCTTCTCAATCAGACTCCCAAAAGACTTGCAATCTTATTTTTATACTTTTTGAGCTTCTACTTTCATCTCTTTGGTGATCATAATTGTTTTCCATTCTGAAGCATCTTATGCTTCTTCATCTAAACAATCATTATAGTGAAATACTATAGTCATTCACAATTGTGTACATCAACTATGATGAATATAAAAATAATGTTTCACAGCTCAAACTCGAGCTCTCTCACACAAACCACATGAAGCATAAATCACTCACAAAAGTTAATCATAAATAAGACTTTTTAACCATAGAGAGTGACCCTTAAGAACTACATCTCCCTCATTCACATTATACTTAAGCAATCTTTTCATTATAATTTTAGCAGGAAAGATTATTCATAAATAACTTTACAACACATACTCATTTACTCCTTGATACTTTTATTTAAAAGTTTTTTCTTTTTTCTTTTTCTTTTCCTTTCTTTTCTCTTTTCCTTTTGCAATTTTTTTCATGAAAGAGGCTACATCAATATGGGAATGATAAGATATAAATTAGCATCCCAAAACTTATAACCATCCCACATATATGCATATCCCCACACTTAGGTGAGACATTTGGTTAGGTTTAAAGCATGTAATATCGTTAGCGCAAAAAGAAAAGGTAAATAAAGCTCCAGGGGGCTTAATAAAGGAAAATTCATATAAATGGGTAGGCTATTTGGCTAATGTAGCTTGTACAAACAAAAAATGCCTAATCATTTCCATGTTAATGCATGTGATAAAAATATGGTCTTGAATAGAAAATCAAAGCAAAATTAGGATGTACATGTCATGAAGGTCACACATAGACAAAAAAGAATGAGAATAATATGGACGTGTTAGTCTAATAAGGCTCAAAATCTCACTGGCTTGTGTCTACCACTAGTCATTACTCTTCTAAAGATAATGCACATTGACCAATCACAAAAGCAAAATACATGTTAAAGTTGCCATAGATTTTTCTAGTCAATTTACACTCTAATCGTGACTATATAATCCTAGAAGCAATAGAAGAAGAGAAAATCTTTTGATTGCTTGTTTATTCCCTCTCTTATTTTTATTGAATTTTTAAAAACAAGTAAGAAACAAATAAACTCAAAAACACACACATATGTAAGAACTAAATGGGAAAATTTAATGAAAAGAAGTAAACTTCCCTTGTGTTGCCTCCCAAGCAGCATCTTTGTTTCGTGTTGTTGGCTCGATTCCATACTTTCCTCACGTGACAAAATTACGATCTTTTGGTGTCACATGTGCTTCCTCCGTATGAGGTTGTTTAGGATAGGGCCTAAGTTGATGATCATTCACATTCAGCATCTTTCCTATCTTCAGAATCTTAATCTCAACTGAGTCTATGCACTCTAGAAATATCTCAAATGTTTCTTCACCCTTTTCTTACTCTTCCAATTTCTCCAATCTACTACATAGAGGTGAAGGGTTAGTATTAAAAATAATCACGGACTCAGTACTCACCTTCGAGCTAAAATATATGTCTTTTTCTACTTTAAGCTCCTTTTCCACTTCCTCGACACAAGCAATTCTTTTACTAGTTATCTCAAGATTCTAAAGCTCCTCTTCACTCTATAAGGTCTCCGTACTAGTGTCCTTTGGATAAACCTCAGGTTGAGATGGTTGCTTCTCTTCGCTTTGTGACTTAAGGTGATCGAGAGCTTCCGCTACCTGACCTATCTAGTTTACTACATTCTAGAGTCTAGACATCGTATCTTATTGGATTTGCCTAATTTCTTGCTAGAAATGTTGTATACTCTGCTAATTAGTCTGTTGAAGTTAAATATTGTTAGCAATCATAAGATTAAACAGATCTTCCAGAGATGTACTTGAGTTATGATTAGAAGCTTCTAGTCTATACAAGAATTGTTGTGCATCCTGCAACTATCATGAAAGTAATTTTGCTAATTATCCTATCCATAACTAAAATTTATATGATCACTCCAAACATGGTTATAAGATTGAGAATAGGAGTTATAAAAGAAATTATTTTCGTGCATGTAATTTTTTTAAAACACACAAACACTAAACAAAAAGTGAAAAAAATCATGACATAACTGAAAAGAAACTAATTACAAACGAAATGTAAAAAACACCTATTAAAATCAAGAACAAAAACTGAAACATCGTACTCAAAATTGATGTACCATGCCATAAAACTACTCAAAATAACTAGGCCTACAACTATAATAGTGGTGAGTCTAGGTCGATCCCATAGAGAGTGTGTTTAGGTTATGAGGGGTTTGGTTTGGTTTATTAAACAAGAAAATAAAATGAAACTAAACTAATGAAAGCAAATTAAAGAAATCATTTAAAAATGTTGAATTCGTTGGGAGTCCATTTCTTTGGTTTAGTCTCGGCCTACACCCAGTTGAATATACTTCATTGATTTATTGTTCTCAAACCTCTCCTAGCAACTATTAATTGTAGGTTAATGATAAGCTCTATTAACCTGAGTTTTCTCTTAGGTTTTGTTTAATTAAGAGATGCTCATTAATTAAACCTAATCATCGAATAACCTAGGATACGATGTCTAGATTCAATTGGGCAGTTGCATTATGAATTAGGAAAGCTGATTAATCAAGGCAATGACCACATACTCTCAGGTCATTTAACCTGGGTTATGTTATCCCTAATGATTACGAACCACTGGTTGCTACAAATAAATATCAAATATAACAATTACGGAATATATTGAAATTCTAGCTATGGGTTTATACATAAACAATCTAACGATATAAGAAATACGATCATTCATACACAAAACCCAAATCCATACGTAAAGGATAACCTAAACAATTCCTAAAGAGATAAAGAACAATAAAAATAATAGAAGAAATTCTTAACCGGGTCATCGGCGTCGATGTCACATCTGAACTGGCATCGGGTAGTCCAACCCTCCATAGTTCTCTACATATATGAGAGCTTCTTCACCCTCTTCATTTTTGTCTCCCTAGAGCTCCTTAAATTTTTCGTAGACGAAAACACAAACTATTCATCCCTTTCGGCCGTCGCACCTCCTTTTGCTTTATACTAAAAACTAGGTTAAAAATAGGTGAGGTGGCATTGTATCACAACTACATTTGTTTCATTCCTCCTTTGATTTTTTCATTATATATCTCATCTTTTCTTGGCATTTTCTTGTCTTTTCTTACTTTTAATCTTCTTCTTCTTGCTCCATGATGACAATCGAGTGTGAATCTTCAGAAAACGACTCAAATATGGTGCTTTCGACTCACTTTAGCTTCTTTGCTTCCAAATTGTTCCTAAAACCATAGATGAACTAAAGTAGTAACTTAAGCATTTTTATATCATTAATCACTAAGTGTTATTGACTAAATATATAATCAATTAAGCACACATCACTTATCTCATTTTATATAACTTATAGAATTTAATAATGACTGATGATAAACACTGTTTATATAAGAAACTGCTCCAGATAATTTTGTAGGCTTGTCTATGAAGAAACAGTCAAATCAACTATAGAAAATGCATGAAAAGGTTGTACCAAGTATCGTTAATTATAGGCAAGCCATAAGCATGTTGATGACTTTTGTTTGTAGGCCAACCGAGAGATATCCATGTACAAAATTAATAAATTAAATAATATCTAGTTTCACAAGCTAATAGCCAATGAAACCTAGTTATATATGCATTAAAATCCAATTCCATAAGTAGATAACATGTGAACATGCATAAATCACCTTTGCTTTATGAAAGTTTATTTGTCAAGAAAAGCACATTTTCTTCATTATTCCTTCACTACGCCCTTTTTAAGGAAGTTAAAACATATTTCCAAAACAAAAAGTCATAAATCTCATTATTCTAGTAGTAAAAGACCTTTAAAAATCTTAGACATTGTATTAGGAACATGAAAAAGTGAACTGCTCCTTAACAAAGCAATCTTAGTTACACCAAAAGTTTATGCTTTTCGTTGCTACATTATAGAAAAAGTAACAACTTGATATCATGCAATTGTTCAAATGCCTTCTACGTTTCACATATTAAAACTAAAATGAACCTTCTAAAATCATTCTTAAGGACATCTATATTTGTCACTTCATCACTTACTGTTGGAACGATTGGGGCTAACAGTTATTGTTCCTGAAAAATGACAGGATCTAGCAACGTGACCTTTCCTCTGTTAATAACTGTTAATATCCCAATTGTGGTGATCTTTCATGATGTTAGGGTTGTTACAAGGGCCATTTTGAATGATTGGTGTACAGTCCGCTCTAACTCCTTAGGCATAGTCTAGGGACTTTTGTAGTGCTTAATCACTTACACCATCCTTACATACACAACAACTAGCACCTTTATAGGAAAGTTTTAGACCAAAAAAGAGTCAATGATAAAAGCTTTTCCTTAAATGTTTTAGCAAAAATTTAGAAGTATGAATCAGCTTAAAAGAGATGTGATCAAGATGATGCAAACACAAAAACAAAGGAACTATCACTTATTTTACCAAAATCATATAGATGAAAAGAGCAAGAAAAACAGAGGAAATCACACATGAGATGTTAGAAATCTCAAAAAAGTAAAAGGAAAAACTAATATGAGGCTCTTTTCATCCAAATACAACAAGTAGACCAAAATCATCTAACAGCTTACTTAAATAGCCAATGAGGGCTAAAAAAGCACTAAATACATTAAACCAACCGTGATTGAAGCAAAACTCTATGAGAAATTAAGAGCAATGCATTGTCAACAACAACAATATCTTCTCACGTATCTCCCACTAGTATTCCATACAATGCATCATCAATAACAATATCACCTCAATAAGATTTTGACTCAACCAAAGAAGTAAAGAGAAAGAGAGCTATAAACCCAAAAAAACAAAAATATAAGGAGTAAAAAAGCTAACATTGAATTAGGTAATGCAACAATACTTACCAACTGTACAAATTAAGATTTCCTAGTAGCAATTCTTTTAGTTGTTATTTTGATCCTACTCCTAGGTTGAGTTGTATTGGCAATTGTACTTTGGGATGCTTGAGTTTTTGTTGCGATAGTATTGGGAGGTTATAACACTTGACATGGATTCCCACCCATCTATGAAGTATAAACAACCAATTATGTAAATATTATCATCTCCCTTATAATTACATATAAGTAGTATAAA
>JANZXP010008149.1:0-14362 GCA_027576715.1 Erythroxylum flavicans | reverse complement strand
TAATCGTAAAATGTAAACTAAGTGGGCATATTATTTAAAATAACGACTGCGCATTTGCGCAGTCTATGTCTGCTAGTATATATATAAGTTTGGAAGTAGCTACGTAAGTTCTTTGCTTGCTTATCTTTTATTAAGCTTCTTAAAGCAGTTGGTATATTTTTATATTACTCTTCGTAACTTTTGAACTAAATCTACTTGGAGTGTTCATATATTAAAATCTAAATTAAAAAAAATCACATAATAGAATTTAAATACAACCTAAATTAATTTTGAGATAAAAAGTGTTTAATTCTTTGAGATTTTTTTATTTAGTGTTGAATTTTTGAAAATTTTTAATTTAATGAAAAATTTTAAAATCTTAAAAGATTAGATCAATGTTTTAAAAATCAGACCAGAAGTTAAACCGATAAAATAAGAGGTTTAAAGTTTAATATTTAAAAGGTTCAACCGATATTAAACATCATAAAATTGGCCAAAGATTAAATATAATTAAAAATTTTAAGACATGATTAAAAGAGAATGCTTTTATATATCAAAGAATTTGAAGTTTAATTTTAAAAAATTGATTTTTAAATTAACACTAATTAGTTTATTTTAATTTATAAGAACTTATTTATTTTTAAATTAACACTAATTAGTTTATTTTAGTTTATAAGAGCTTATTAATTTACAAAAATTGACCAGTTAATTAATAAATTAATCAGTTTTTAACAACAAGAATTATTAAAATAAATAAAATTTAAAATTTAAAAACTGAACTGAAAATTTAGACGATTCAAGTTTTTACAAATGAACTGGTCGAACCGGTGAGTTTTTTAATTATTGAATATTAGATAACTTTAAAAACGTTATCTCATTAATTTTGGAGATAATCAATTGAGTCTAGACCCAGCGGGCCTTCTCCAGGAGCCCAAACTCACAACGCACCGTTTTGTTCTTCACATTCGTCTGCCGTGCGGTGACTGTAGAGAAAATAAAGAGAGATATAATAGTTAGGACGAAACGTGAGGGTGAGGGTGAGGGTGAGGGGGTTTTGTTTCGTTGTTTGTTTGTTTATGGGTCGGTCACTCAAAATCCCTTCAATTCAGTTCTCCTCCTCTGGTATTCGTTCATTCGTTTATTCATTGGTTGTACGGTAAGGAAGGAGAATGGAAATGGAGGATTGTGCTGTAGTTGGAGAGATGGAGAATCGGAGACAAGGAAAGAAGAGGAATAAGAAGTCGTCTTCGTCATCTTCAGCTTCTTGTAACTATTACAATTTCAGTTGCCCTATCAGTAATTTAGACGATGGTTGTCTTATGCACATCTTCAGTTTCTTACCTCCTATTCCAGGTCTCGCATTCTCTCTTTGTCTTCCTCAATTCTACTTCTTTAGCTTTGCACGGTGATCCAGTTTTGTTTTTAGTTATTTTCTCTAAGGTCTTTTTATTTTATACTCCATAAATTCATGTAATTAGCTCTTTTGTTTTCAACCCATTGAACTATTTAGGTAATGGGTCAACAAAGATTCCGTCTTTGTAGTTTTTGAGCAAACAGTAGCCGATGGTTCTGAGTTTTATCTAGGAGGAATAAGAGAGCTTTGGTGTAGTTAAGAAACCCGATTGGTTTACAATTTTTTGTTTGTTGTGTGTGTATACATTTTTCAGCTATCGAAGTTCTAATTCTAAAGAATTATAACTCATTTAAATTGGTAAGGTTTGACTCGACCCACTGTTCCAATTGAGAACGAATTGCGGTTGAAGATATTAAAGCGATCGATCTGGGTTTGCATGTTAGGACATGAGGCTGATCATTTCTTGCAAAAAAAAGCTAAATGGGGAAAGCCGTGGAAAATAGGGTTTAGATGAGTATTTGCTTAATGTTGGAACATTTCCCAATTGAATTGGTCACTCATAGTTTAGTTACTTACTGTTATACAGATTTGATGCTGAACCTTGCATCTATATCCAGTACCAAACGTATTTGTTCTGGTTGTGTCACAAATTGTATTTAGTTTGCAGATCGGTATAACACCGCCCTCGTTTGCCACAGATGGCAATATTTGGCTTGTCACCCTCGACTGTGGCTCAGAGTCGATCGATCTGTCAAAGATTTTTCAGAGCCTGGAGTTTTCCCCAGCATTGAGAAAGCTGTGTCTGCTGCTAGGTATGCCCAGTGGCATTTTGCGTATGTGTGTTTTTTTGGTCAAAAGATAGAGAAAATTGGGATTCAAACCTAACTGTAAAACTTTTTCTTTATAGGCCTGGTGATACTATTCTAATTGCAGCAGGTGGCAGTCATCTTGCTTCAAATATTCAAATAAAGAAACCTCTTTGCCTGGTATGTTCCTGCTTACACATTTTCAAGTTTTTAAATGCTTCTTGTTCGGACAAGTACGTCATATGTGGGTTCAGACGTACCTTGTATGCTGAATCTGGAAAGACCGAGTCATATGCCATCTTAAGATAGAACTAGCCGTAAGTTTATCATGCCAACTTATTTTGTTCTCTTTGGGCCCGTACTTCATGACTTTCCCTGGTGAGTTTAACCTCATACCCATATTTTTAAAATTTCTATGCAAGGGTTGTCGCTATGTTTAACAAGCTAAAATTTAAAGTACAAGCCAATTATTTTCTGAAATCTGTAAAGTATCTGTTGGTAAAGTTGCATATTATGAGTTCCTTATGGTTTTTCTATGTTTCTTCATATATTTTCTCATTTCCTACTTCCTTTTACCAGTGGCGAGAAACTTGGTTACATTGTAGAAAACATGACATAGAGGAGATGGCTAGTATAATATTCGTATGTGTATATACATGTAACTGTTCTGGGCAATGGGGAATGACCTCATCTTCTGCATCATGAGTTCAGATCCTCTGTCCAATTTTACCCTGTTCAATCTTGTCCAAAGTCCAAAATGCTGTTGTTTTGACCATTGTACATGAGTTTAGAGATTGTCCAAGGGCATTGGATAGTGTTAGACAGAGGATCCCCACTCCTGTATCATACTAGGAGAAAATAAGATTAGTTAGTGTAGTTTGTACATTCCATCGCGAGCAGTTTCTCAGTCAATTGAATCATCCAGATTGGTGGAGGCGAGCTCCCTGATGAAACAACACTGTTATGCTCCCGAGGTTCAGACAGGTATGGAAGTTTCTGTAAAATGATGTTCTGTTGCTAGATGTGGATATATGGAGTTGCCTTGCCGTTGTGCCATCACAGAAAATTCTTAAAATGAACGATGATATTTGTAGAACCGTTAGTATGAGTTGTCTCTCATATTCCAACCCACAACAATCGAAAAAGAAAAATGAAAAAAAGAAACCGTCTTTGTTATAGTTTTATGCATTGGTGCCAGTTGATTCTCGTAATTCCTGCATGTAATGGGGGTACTCTGATGCCTGGATCCAAGAATTGCAATTTGTATCTATTTGAGGTTTTGACATTGAACAATATAGAGTTGACTTCTCCTATAGTTATCATGCTTGATCTTTTTTTCTTCTGCCAATGTTAAGCTGCAGTATATGGTTGGTTCTTATTTGCGCAGTGCACTGGAATTCATGTCAACTTGTAAACTGTCAAACTTAACCGTGAAGGCTGAGCTGGGTTGCTGCTTGCTCCATAGAAGTGGAAGGCTAACCATTGACGGCTGTGTACTTCAGTGCGAGTCGAACCCTCTGGATTATCTATCATGCCCTATAGTCAGTACAGCGAGTGGGTGTAAAATCCTCGCTTCCTCGCTGAAGACTGATTGTGATGGTGTTTCGGTTATTCAAACTCGAATTGAGGGAGGTGCCAAGGCTGTCCTTACAAATGGGGACCTTTCATTACAGCGGGTTCGAGTCATTTATACACGAGCTTCTGTTTACTTCTGGTTCGACGTAGCTCATCAGTGATAATTGTTATCCTCAGTCGGTTTGAATGGCTAGTCCTTTACTGTTCTCAAGTAATTGTGAAGCCCTTTTAAACTGTTCTCAAGTAGTTGTGTAGCCTTAGCTCGAATGTGAACCATTTAATTTTCAAGATCATCTAGATCATTTACTTCTTCTTAATAGATTAGCGATTCCCTTATGTTCATAAAATCATTATTCCTTTTGAAGCTAAAATCATTACATAAAAGTGCAATGTTCAGAAACAACTATAGCTTCATATGCCATTTATATAAAGAACCGTTAACTTTGCAAACAAGACTAATGTCTCAAAGTAGAACAAGTCCATTTACTCAATTCTAGGTCACAAACATCCTCAAAGCGTCCCAACGATGGAACTGTTCCCTTGTCCGTCATTACAAAAGGCAATTGATGTTAGTGCGCTTTAATGTGATTATAAGAAACGAACCAGCCTCAGTGTTCCCCTCTTTCGGACTCAATAGCTCCAACTTTTTCAGCATTAATGGTGTTCTCCAATGTGCCATGCTCCAAGCAGATTCAGAAATGTTTCCTGTGAGGAAATTGAAGAAATGCATTCAGACAGTAATGGGGTAAGCTCATATTTGTTCTATCATTTCGAGTGAGCGAGGAAGAAGGAAACATCAACCAGTTGGATACAAGTTGGATGAACTCAGCTTCCTGAAGTAGGTCTTCGTTGTATCACCAAATCATCAGCAGAGTAATAATCGGCAATGAGCCTATATATGTATGATGGGTTGTGCCCTCCACTGTGAAGGTCGTACGAAGTTAGTTAACAAACTATATGAATGGTCCATTCATGTAATTACAAACCTCAACAAAACTTCCTCATACAGTTGCCAAAAGCATCTGAACTTACGTATCAGTAATGAAGAGGCTAACAAGGTGTGGCGGTACATAATCGAAAGTCGGATTGACAATGTGAAGGAGAGGAGAGCCAGAACCACTGCCAAAATCTAAGCAATCTGAGAATTCTCCAAAATCAAGAAGCTCAGATGGGGATCTCAACTCATTCAATAAGACCTCTGGGTTGTGAGGATACAGAGGGCACAACTGTCCCAAAAATTACCATCAGTCACTCATTTCTAGCAAACAAAAGGGCTCAAAAGGAGCTGAACTACTAATTCCAGAGGCATAGAGTGATATACTGCAAAACTTTTATTTGTTTAAAGTAGATAAGTCTCAAAATCTTTACATCTACCACCACCAATATCTAGGAAACCAGTAAATATTTGTCATTTATGAGACATCTTCTCACTTTTTCTCTCACTCTCTCCGTCTGCATTCAATTGATCTGCTATTCCACATAATTCATATGTCAAACAGAGCTGAACTTGTGCAAGATTACCTTGTGACTTCCAGCAAGTACTACAAAAGGGACAGCATGCTTTTGAGCTGCAAGTGCAACCATATTCATGCCAACGGGTGCTATTACGCCACCGTTGGCCATCACGGCATGAGCTCCTACAATAACCTTCATAACGAAAATTCAGGAAATGTGTGAGCCTCACTTCGCCCAAGATAAAAGGCAAGGGAAAGAGGAGACTTTAGCATACCATGTTCACCCGGGAAATCATGGCAAAGACTGCAGAGTCAGTAATCAGAGTAGTCTGTAAACCTTTTTCCACCAGCCCCTTTGCAAAAGCATGCCCTTTATATCTAGTTGAAGAACAGCTAGCAGTGAGAACATTTCTAACAAAATAGGATAGTGAAATTCCATCATACAACTCAATATTTGTCATCTAGTACAAACCTTGGAGCACCCTCTGCAACAAAAACTCGGAATGATCTTTTCTTCTCCTTTGCGAAACAAAGAAATTTCGATACTGTTTTTGAACTGCCTAAAGTCAGAATCACCTCACTGAACATAGATTTAGCAAGTAGTTAGCACATAAAACAGGTATACTAATGTGATTTTGAATAAGCTTGCTAACCTACTGCAAGGTACTAGAGTCACGAACTGTAGAAAATAGTGCATAGTTATGAATAGCACAAATTGAGTAGAGAAAATAGTGCATAGTTATGAATAGCACAAATTGAGTACATGCATATATAAAATATAAATACAAGTATGCTCGACTGGTTACATATCATTGGGAGCAATATCTTAGATCCTTCACTCATAGACAGTGGTAAGAAATGACCGTATTGATCAGGGAGCTTTTTCATCATTGCCTTTGTTGCCAAGAATTTTATGCTTATTGTATCATTATCAGGAAAATATTTCTCAAATTTAAAATAGTATGCGGTAATCCACAAGTTTAATTCAGGCGTGTCCAATTCATTGGCAAACTTCAACATTTTAGTATTTTCCAAGTCTCTAGCCTCAGAAAATAAATGAAAAATTGAACCTACTGAAGATGAAACTAAACATAATATGAGAAGTATCAATCAGCTAAACTTAATACAACTGAAATTCAGGACAAAGATGAAAAGTTATTGGTGATTATTCTGTAGTAAACAGCAAAAGATAATTGAAGAGCAGTAGCTTAAAAACATTATGGAATTTGCTTCAAGCATGAAAGTCCCACTCCCCTCCAACCCGACCTGGCCACCAACCCCATGCAATTCAGGACAGAGAGAGAGAATATATGGAAGTTGACACACGCAATGAACTTAACAGAGCAAAGATCAAAAAGGGAAAATTACTTCTGATGAATATGCTCAACGGCTTGTTCTGCAATCACTTCATGACAAGTTGATATTACTTGAATAAGTTCATTAACTGCTTCGATGACATGATGTTTCAGCCTTTTACTTCTTGAACCTTTATCGGCAGCTGCTATGGGGGAAAGAAAGAATCTCAACTTACCAAGGTATCAAGAGACGTGCTATCTACTGATGAAATAAATTGTTATAGCATGTAAAAAATTACTGAACTAATGATATCATGGTTAAAACATGAATGTTTATTTCCATCGTAAGCATAAAAATACAGTACGCAACTGATCTCTAGCATAAAGCAGTCAAGATTAGCCAGATAAACTAAAGAATCTTGGTTGCATGGTTGTCGTTCCAATGAGAAAACAAAAGATATGATGTCATACATAATGAAATGGAAAAACAAGTTTCAACTATGGAATTTAGTAACATACATTTGCTTTTACCATCAGATTCACCTCCTGATGATGAAGCGTGAGGAATAGCTGCTGACACAGGAGTTTCCTCCAGCAGGGTGTGCAAGGAAGGTGCACGTAAAGTGCTTCTTGCAGCAGCAGCAACTGCAGCTG
The DNA here is from genome assembly GCA_027576715.1 of Erythroxylum flavicans. Taxonomy (NCBI): domain Eukaryota; kingdom Viridiplantae; phylum Streptophyta; class Magnoliopsida; order Malpighiales; family Erythroxylaceae; genus Erythroxylum; species Erythroxylum flavicans. Next base: position 7,245 of record JANZXP010008149.1, on the reverse strand, counting down.
CTGAGAGAACTGGCTGATTATCTCCCTCACCATCATCATCATCGTCATCACTTACAGATGATAAATTCAAGCCCCCAATAGCAGCTGTGGTTAGAGATATATCCTCGTCCCTGATGATGTTCAAAACACGCCTCACAATGTTACCTACTGCGAGCTCTGCAGCAATGAATTGTAAAAGTATGAATGGAACTAGCAAATCCATCCACCTCGCAAAAGAATAATTTCAGATCACATAAAAATGGTGCCCCGACATCTTTAACCTGGAAGTTAGTTCCATTGCTACCAACAGACTCCAACAGCTTTATAGAATCAATCCCATAAAAACAGTCAAGAAAGTTATAGCAGCAAAAAACGCGTCTAAAGCAGAGCTCTCGACTCCTAATTAAAAAGAAACTAACAGAGTCACAAACCAAGAGGATTAGCAGCAATTAGTTGCGCTCCAACAGAGTTCACAGCATCAATTAAAGCTCCAGCCTGATTGGTGTAAGGCACTCGAGTTTGTGAAATCACTGACCGTAGCAATTCCGCTGTAAGCTTTGACGTGGCCTGCGAACCCTCTATCTGCCTGCTTCCATGTACCAAAAAGCCAACCAAGTGAGATAAAAGAAACCATTCTACACAGAATGGAAACATATACAATTGAAAACGAGTTCACCTTTTCTTAAGCTTGTTTATAAAATCATTGACAAGAGGTTGTACGTCAGGCATTACTGAAGCTTTGAATACCCACCACCAAAATCTGACTCTTCTTACTCTCTAATACTTCTGAAAGAATAAAGGGAAAGTAAGCTATTTAAACTGATAATTCACTTAGCGTTTTCTCTCTAACCAAGCAGAACAATCAGTTATATTACTATGCAAGTAAGAAAAATTTACAAGAGATTGAAGATAGAGATAACACCGGAGGCAAGAAGCACGAGAGATGAAGACTGAAAGAGTCGCAATAATGTTTACGAAACAAGAAGGTTTTAGGGTTTTGGGCCTTGGAAGAGGAGATGACGTCAGTGTTCTTTTGGGCCTTCTGGAGGGTGGGGGTGGGTTTGAGTTTGGGAACCCCTAAAGTCCCCATTTTTATAGATACCCTGTTAAAAATTGATTCAAATTTTAAATTTTAAAATTTAAAATTCCTTTAGAATAAGTTTTAGTTTGTTTTTAATATTGTAGATTTTATAGGATAGTTTCCTGATTTTATTATATTTTATTATGATCAAAATATTTGATTTTATCGAAAATTTTTGTTGATTTTTAGATTATTTGTAAGCCTATATAAGGACATGATCAGATAGAATAGATGGATGAGTTAAGTTGAAAAGTTGTATCCCAAAAATTCCAACACACCCACCAAAAGAACTAAACACTGCTTTAACCTTCCAACTGTAAACATCCCACGGCACTCATTACCGTCGACGGCATTTGCCTGTTCCAAAAAAATTATATCTTTCACCGCACATTCTCACTCTCACTCTACAACTTTAACTTGAATTTCTCTCTCTCTCTCACTCAAAAACCCATGTTCCAAGGTAGTATACCGGCATGTGTAAGACATAGAAAAGAAACGATATACATGTTTATTATGATAAATAAAATGGAAATGTGGAATTTAGATCTCATACCTCTCGTCATTCATGTTGAGAGATTCAAATGTTTGAAAGGACTAAAAGTTTTTAACAAATTCAATAAGATGATGTATTAGAAAATGTCAAGCTTAGGTACATAATACCTCTTTGCACATAATTTATATTCCTTGTTGCCTTCCATCAAAACAATAGAAGGAGATGACGGTTCGCAGTGAAAAGACATTAGGTTTCAAAATGAACAGACACAACCCATCATAAGGAAACCAACGGATAACAGTCTCCTACTTGAGTCATAGATGCAATCTAAAAGTCATAAAATCTCTATTCAATTAAAGAAACCAAATGCACGAATCATGGCGATAAGTCCTCTAAATGTGATTATTATCTTCCATGTATCGTGATGCATCTTATTTCTTATTCCACTTTAACTGAATGAATAAACCTTTATGTTTATTCTAGGTCCATAATAGTTGTAATTCTCAAAATAAAAATGTGTACACCAAAATGAGAAAACAACAAAATTAATAAGAGTTTCATGAAAGTAACAAAATTAATAAAAGTTTCATGAAAGTACATACAGTAAATCACATAATAAAACTGAGTCTCATTCTAGCAACATGATCCTTAAAACTCTTTAGTGACATGCCTTTTGTTAAATGATCAACAATCATTAAGTAAGTACTAACATGTTGAATGACCTCTTTGTTCTCTTTGACACGTTCCCTAATGGCCAAATACTTAATGTCGATGTGCTTACTTCGGATACTACTCTTGTTATTTTTGGCTAAGAAAACTACAGCTGAATTATCACAATACGTTCTTAATGGCTTAGAAATGGAATCTAAAATTCTAAGCTCAAATATGAAACTCTTCAACCATACACCATGTGAGGTAGCCTTAAAATAAGAAACGAACTCAACCTCTATTGTAAAAGTAGCAGTTAAGGACTGCTTTGAACTCTTCCAGGATATGGCTCCACTAATAAACATAAACACATATCCAAAAGTTGACTTTCGTGAATCAACACAACTAGCAACGTCTGAATCCGAGTAGCCAACTACTTCGAAATTCTCAGTTCGTCTATACATAAGCATGTAATCTTTGGTCCTTTGAAGGTACCTCATTACCTTTTTGGCAGCTCTCCAGTGATCTATACCTGAATTACTATGATATCTTCCTAATATTCTAACAACAAATACAATGTCAGGTCTTGTACAAACCTAAGCATACATTAGGCTCCCTATTGCAGAAGCATATGGAATATTTTTTATTTGTTCCCTTTCAAGCTCATTTTTTGGGCACTGGTTAAACATATCACCTTTCACAATAGGTGCTATACTCGATAAACAATCTTTCATCCAAAATCTTTCAAAGACCTTATTGATATAAGTTTTTTGGGATAGACGTAAGATGTATTGAGATCTGTCCTTATGGATCTTAATGTCTATGACATAAGATGTCTCACTCATATCCTTCATATTAAAATTCTTATAAAGAAACTGTTTCACCTCATATAGCAAACCCTTGTCATTGGTGGCAAGTAAAATATCATCCACATATAGAACAAGAAAACAAAGTTTACTCCCATTAACTTTCTGATATATGTATTGGTCCATAATATTCTCTGCAAAACTATATGAAGAGATGATATCATGGAATTTCAAATAGCATTGACAGAAGTCTTGTTTCAATCCATATATGGATTTCTTAAGCTTACACACCAAACGTTCACCATCACTAGAGGAGAATCCTTCCGGTTGTTTCATATAAACTTCTTCCTGTAGGTCTCCATTTAGGAACGTTGTTTTCACATCCATTTGATGTAGTTATAGATCAAAATAGGAAACTAACGTCGTAATCACTCGTAAGAAATCTTTTTTTGATACAGGAGAAAAGGTCTCCATGTAATTGATTCTCACTGAGTCGCAATGTCCCTCATTCGCACGAAATGCTCATGCACACCTCTAACACTTGTGAGCTTCATTGATGATAACTTGGTCATTAAGGTGCTGGCTAGGGCCTTATCTGAAGACTCAAACTGTTCATCAATAGCCTTCAGTATATCCCTAACATGATCATACTCTCCAATAGAACCACGAATACTATGATGAATTTTGGTCTTTATGTACATCATGCTTAGGCGATTAGATCACTCCCAACATTTACAAAGAGCAATTTCAGCCTGAGTGCTAATTTCACTAGGTACAGGTGGTTCATTTTTTCGTATAGCATAATCAATGTTCATATACCCTAATTGGAGGAGAATCCTCTCTTTCTATATTTTATAGTTATCACCATTCAATTTGGGAATATCACATTGAGTATCAAAAAAATTCACAGGTTGAATAACTACACAAAATTCAAAAAACAAGCTTATGTCACTAAATTTGTTGAAGCAAAGAAACATGTATCATGTTTTACCAATGTTAAAACATGCAATCATATTTCATGTGTGGATCATATAACAATTAAAACTGCCTGTGGACTAAGCTTTAATTAAAAGATTCATACATATTCTTTATGATGAAATTATCAAATTATATTCTTTTTCTTAATACCTGTGGGTAAATTAAGAAAAAGACAATTTACTATTCCATCCTAATTAATCATGCAAATATAATAAATCTTCCTATGGGATAAAATTTGTTTTATTTAAATATGATTAATTACAATTTGTGTCATTTTACTATATGTGATCCATAATATATATTTTAATTAATCAAAGATGTTGTGGCTAATCTTTAGCTAATTAAAATTATATTGATCACATGACACCTTATTTTATGCAAAATTATAAATAATAAACGTTCTACATAATCCTTTATAATTTATTAATAATGAATCAATATCATATATTTACATAAAATAAATATATATATGAATTTAAAATCAAACAATGATTTAAATCCTATAATTTAATAAAATTATGCTAATTTGTCAAAATTGAAATATTTATAACTTCTATATATAAACAAAAAATAAATATGAATCATAATATATATACAGTATATTTTCAATGAAGCCCTACGAAATATAAGCTTCAATTCATGTACAAATTTTCCAGAGTTGACGGTTTTCAAGATTCATACAAAAATAAAAGCAAATGGTGGCCCTATGAAAAGCTTTGTGAGTTACAAAATTATATAAATGCTATATAACCAAAGGTTGCAAAAATGCCTACAAAAACAAACGTTTCTGCATCCTTTTCCAAACAACGGCCCACGATATTCATTTGTTTTGTTTCCTCACATGTACGAGGAAACAATAAAAGCAAGCACAATTCAAAGCAATGACAAGTCAACATGTGGGTCCCATGAAAAGATGTTGAGTAACAAAGGTTATGCTTAACTAAAGCTTCTCACAATAACAAGGTTTCTACAAACCTTTATTCACATTTTCCAAACAATGGCCCACGTTACAAAGTTGAATTGTCAAAAGGCGTGTGGTGCAAATGCATTAACAATTACGACACACATGGTGGGCCACGAACCTTAAATTGATAACTTGCAATTTAGCAAAGAATGAAAAAAACGCGGGATTCATCTTCTTAATCTCTATTGTTAATGATTCAAAAACCATTTTAAGCATAATTAAATTTCTTGCAGTTCAATGACTTTAACAACATCAATATATGTACAGATAAAATACCCAGTCAAGTATATAATTGCAGAAATCAACTGCATCAAAGCTGAGATAAGTTTGCCCTGATACCAATTGTTAAACATGCAAATAATTTGTATATATGTCTACTATAGAAAAATGAAAATGTAGAATGTTATTACGTACCTCCTGTCATTGATGTTGAGAGATTTCAGACATATATGAGAGGTCTCTTCTAAGCTTTTAGCAAATGCAAGAGATGGTGTACACAGAATAATGTTAAGCCTAGGAATTCAATCTTCTTTTATATTCCTTGTTGTTTTCCATCAAAACAACAGAAGGACATGATGGTTCAAAAAGTTATGAGGTTTCACAATGAACAGATACGACCCATCAAAAGGAAACTAATGGATAACATTAAAAAGAAAGAATTAAAATTTAGTGGAGGAGTTAGTAGGAATTTGTTTTAAAAAGAAAGGGTAAAATTGAAAAATAAAAAATTTTGAGACAAAGAGAAGAAAGAGTCGTGAGAGTTAAGAAAACAAAAGAAAGAGAGAGTCATGGAAGAGACTAGAAAAGAAAAAGGAGAAAGAAGAAAAAGGAAAAGCTTAGGTGAGTTTTTAGGTATTCTTTTCCTATTCTTTTTGTTTTGATAGATGAAGAAAGTAGAGAAAATAGGTTTTATGTAATGAAGATGAAGAGAGAGAAAGAAAAAGAACAAGAGTTTTATATTCTTGAATTTTTATGACTTTAGTTAGATCTTAGTTCTTTGAATTAGAAAAATCAAGAATAGATCAAGCTTAAGCTCATTCATGAATATTTATGTTTAAGGAAAGCTTCATATGTGTATGTTGCTTAAATAAAAATATATATGTGTTTGAAGGAAATCAAGCTAGTCGAAGTCAAGAGCAAGGAGAAGAGTAAGTTTGATCTTGGAAGTATCAAGTAAATAGGTGGGTACTATGTTTATAGTTTTGTGATGATGAGCAAAAATATTTGTGTGTATGAATGCTACAAATGTTGTCTTGATTCATTGTAAATGTGGGAAAAACATTCTCTGAATTTATATCATATTTGTTTGTATAATTGTGTTGCTTTATGCTAAGGAAAAATAGAAACTTAAGAAGCATGAAAATTATGATTTTTCATATGTATGCATCTGAAATCTGTTTATATGGTTAAGAGAGATACATTTTCGTTCGTCACGTGCACATTGACTTAAAGCCTTCTCCTAGCTACCCGCTTGTGGCATATGAGCTCCAAAAAAATGGACTCATTTTGCTCATAGTGTAAACTTCAGTTTTGCCATTTCATTTTATGGGATTCTCTCGAGCCATTTTGTTTGTGTATTGCATCCTGAATTGTTGGATATGGAAGATGTTTGAATGATATTTTGTGATGATTGCATAAAAAATATGAGCTGAATTGTCTGGTAATGTGTTTCAGATATATGTGAAAGCTTTAAATTTTGAATGTGTAAGTTTAGCATGTGGTTTATATATATATAAATACTTGATTGTGTGTAGTTCGTTATCGCTAGCTATAAATGTATTAGCCACTGAGCTTCCTAGCTCACCTCACTATTTTTCACTCCTGAGGTGAAGAAAAAGCAGATCAGCAATAAACTTTTCAAAACTTCGGCAGACTCCAAGGATCTTTAACATTTGTAACTTAACTAGTTAGTTCGGATCACTTTTGGCATTTTATAAGCATATTAAGCATAATCATTCATGATTGTATTTTGTATTATGCTACTGATGTGGTTTGGATATGGAATTTGAAGTTGTGCTAAGAATATTTCATTGGAAGTTTATAGTAAAAGTTGCAGAAATTCTCTTATGTTTATGTACAGAATTTTCTTTTCTGTTGCATTGACAATGTGGTTGGGAATAAGCTTTCTGTTTGTGTGATGAGTCTTGGATGAAATTTCTTAAGAAAAATTGTTTAGATTGGACGTTGTATGTATGGAATTTGAATGTTGGATTCGGGTTTTATGGTTGTAGTTATTGGTTTTACATATATATAGATGTTGATAGCAGATGAATGAAAATAGAGGGTTAAAATGCAG
>JANZXP010008120.1:0-14365 GCA_027576715.1 Erythroxylum flavicans | reverse complement strand
GAATGTTCCCTGATACATGTTTCAATTAATAATTCCAACATGTAGACACTGGATTAATACTCTGTAAAAATCCATTCTGATCATATCAAGAATTATAATGAAACATGTATGAGTTCACCACTCATCAAGATTGTAGTTCATAATAAGCGAATGCTTAAGTTCCATGTTTTAAGATTAAAGTAACGACCCACTTTATTCTTGAAAATATACTTCATTCTAGATTCATTTAATAATGCCATTATCGATAGTCAACTACTATCATGATATGACACTCATCATTCCCTTGAAGTAAACTCCTTTGCTTACACAGAGATAAATCGCAGCACTATAGTCTAAACTATAATCAAGCAACCAACTTGATTAATGGTAAGTTATAACTTCATTTATTGATGATAAACCATAATAAAGAGCATCTTTATTTAGCAATTTAATGTCAAATGTGCAGCTGCACAATCAGTCCATTAAAACTGAAATTGCTATTCCTTTCTTTAAAAAGTTTATTTTAATATAATTAATCTAATCAATTACATTAAACCAAATTCCAGCCCATTTCTAAATGAACATTTGGGTCTAATTAACCATTAATTAGTGCAAGCCCAACATTCAATTATGGGCCTCTAAAGCCACCATTTCTATTTCTTATTTAGCTTGATAACCTTCATTAACTTTGATTGTAGTTAATCTCATTAGAATTAATTTTAGCTTACTAACTAAATGTAATTCCACTAAAGAAAATTAGTTGAACTCTTGAACTATTAAATATTATAAGAACACATATTTTACGTTCAATTGCAAACCCTGTTTAGAACCTTATTATAGCCATCCGCACAACAAAGGATAAAATTACCGTTTTTCCCTTATGTTGGTTTTTTCTTCTAGATCTCCCATTTCACTCTACATGGTGATTAACACTCAAGATCTAATCTTGGTGTTAAGATTTGATAGGTAGCTAGTCCATCAAACTACTGGCGCTAGTTTAATCACCAATCTCAGTAAAACATCTAGAAGTGATGATCACTATAAACTCTTTATTTGAGTGAATGTTCCCTGATACATGTTTCAATTAATAATTCCAACATGCAGAAACTGGATTAATACTCTGTAAAAATCCATTCCGATCATATCAAGAATTATAATGAAACATATATCAGTTCACCACTCATCAAGATTATGGTCCATAATAAGCAAATGCTAAAATGTATGTTTTAAGATTAAAGTAACGGTTACGTGATTCCAGATTCATTTAATAGTGCCATTATCGACAGTCGACTCCTATCATGATATGAAACTCATCATTCCCTTGAAGTAAACTCCTTTACTTAAATGGAGATAAATCACAACACTACAGTCTAAACTATAATCGAGTGACCAATTTGATTATTCAACTATGAATCAATTAATTTAGATTCTAATAATATACATGTTTCTCATACATCTTCATGTATATGTATATTATTAACAAAAGAATCTTGGTTCCTTATGAGTAGTTATATTATGCTTATACAAATAAAACCAAACTTTTTTGTTTTATTAATAATAAATATTTTCATTACAAACCTGTAACTGGAAGAAGATTAAGTTAGATGTAAATACACTTACTTTCCAGGACACTATATTTACATAACTCCAACATAAATACCTAATAAATTAAACCCTAAAACACAATGCAAATCACAACTATCATCATCCCCACACTTAAACATTTGCTTGTCCTCAAGCAAACAAAAAAGCAAACACATAAAAAACACAAACACACAATGCAAAAATGAGGCAATGGCTTTAATTTCAGGAAATAAATTTAATCTTGAACACAATCTAACAAGTTATATCTAATCATTAACAAGCAAAATCTATGTTTAAGGGCTTCGAGCTAAATATACAAATTAATCGAGAACTAAGTGTTAATTCATTTACCGTTTTTAATTGTATATACACATTAATAATTATTTGGTCTTTCAGACTCTGTAACTATTCCTAAGTATATTGTCATGAAAAGTCAACCTATTTACAAGTCCGGTAGGTTTTTATTAAGGAACACATTTTTTTTCGTGAACATAGACTTAGTCTTTTTACGCAAAGGTAAACATTGATAATGAATGTTGATCTGGTTACTCAACTAGGTCATGTTTTTATTAAACTTCTTGGTTAAAACGTCATTATAGCCTTTTGACGCTAAGGCACACATTTGTGATGCGTGTCGATCCGGTTACTCAGCCACATCACATTTTCAATTAGCTACTAGCTCTATTCATAATCCAAAGGTCAGCGGAATAGTGATTTATTAAACAAAACATCATATTTTTTCGCAATTTATTGCCTACCTTGTTGTTTTAGCTTCGTTTTCATAAAAAATACTAATAAAGCTACTTAAGTTGAAAGGCCTCAAGTTATGAATGAATGTGACAATAGGGTGTGAAACTTACATTAAGTCCTAATTAAGTTGAGTATTTATCCAAAGAACCTTAACTCACTAATTTTAGGAGCTAATGATTATTTACAACCTAATAGACTATGTTCAAAATTAAATAAAATTTGCTCCATCTAATCCATTGACACATTCAAACAATTCACACTATGCAACCTAATAACTATCATACAGTATGCAAAATCACATAAAAGAGCAAAACACAGAATCCCTCCCTACACTTGAACAATATGTTGTCCTCAATTTGAGGAGGAAACACACACCACATAAGATAAGAAAAAAATTTAAGTAACAGAAATAATTAAAAATAAACATAAAAATAAAACAGAACTAAAGGCTAGTTTGGGAAAGAAAAATTTGGGTTAGGCATAAATCCTATAGAGATGGAGATGGTGATGGTGTCGGAGGCAGCAATTGAATGCCTTGAGACTTGAAATATCGATGGATCCGTCAAATATCCTAGTTCTGGTGTCGTTGTGTCCGCGCCATCTCCGCAAGGGTCCTGTTGGTTTTGGAGATTGCATCCAAAACCTTCTTCCAGCCTAGTTCTTCCTCTTCCTCTTCCTTAGATTCTTTACTGGACCCTTCTACCTATCGAGGCAGCACTTAACTTGAGCTCGCCTAGCTTGCCCTAATCCTGACATGTGTCTTCTGGCTAATGTCCCTAAGTTCCATGTTGTGGGACTTAAGGATTTTGCCTCACCATAAATAGTGGTGGTTTAGGAATTCAAGCAAGTAAATTGTTAGTCCACTTCGATCCAACCCAAAATATTCTGCAATGGCGGACATTATGTACCCCATTCCTAGATAGTTGCTCCTCTTACACGGAGCCGCAACAATAGCTTGTAGCACATGCGTGGATGTGCATACTGGAATACTATGGTTCTTGCACCATAACAAAAAAAGTTCCTTTATGGAACACTTGTTGGTTTCTGACATATGAATTTGTGCAGCAGCATGTGTTCATGGGACCTTATAATGTTGTTATGAGCATTCCTAGCATGAAATTGCTCAATTCTAGTAAGTTCATTCCAGTATTGAGAGGGACGAAAATCATCATATTGACCAACAATGGTGGACTCAGGGAATCCATACATTTCGCACATGAGTTTGACATTTAATTCATAAGCCCTTCCTCTCAACCTGAACCACAATTCCTTGGGGTTCTTAGGGTGATAACTCAGTGAGGTGAAAAATTCCAGTGTAAGCTCCTGATAAACAAGAAATTGGGATCGTATAAACTGGCCCTAATAGATTCTCTCAGCTAGGTTTTCTACCCGCTCACGTAACTCTGGCCTATCTAGTATGTCAACATCAAAGTATTTTGGAACTGAAACTTGTTTAGCATTTAAGGACCGGAAACGACTCCTTGGTGTAGATTGGGAAGGGTGCTCCGAAGTCTGCTGTTCAGTTTCTTCTTCCGCGTCCCCTAATTTGCTGTCATCTATATGGCTCCTGTCAGGCTAATTATTTAATGTGCGGCATACTTGGGTAGTATTTGGAAAGTTGGGATTTATAGTGAGAGGTGGGAGTGTTTGGATGCTTGAATTCTAAAGAGATAAAGTGAAAATGAAAGTGAAAGTGAAAGCGAAGTTAGAACTGAATATATAAGTGGTAAAAAGGGTAAAATGGTAAAGGTTTCTTTAAAAATTTGCGTCCTCCCTTTTACTGCATAGTCGTGGCCTGCAACATATCACCACTTCCTTATTTTCTTCTTTTTGTTCTTTTCCCAATCTTTTCACTTTCCTTTTTTCATTCTTTTGTGGCCCTTTTTCATCTCTCTTTTTATGCTTGCACAATCATCCACATAATTTCGAAATCCTATTCTTTTCTCGATTTCAAAAAACAAAACTAACTACGAAATTCAAATGTTGTAAAAAAAATTAAACAACGAAACTAATGTCTTCATGGGTTGCCTCCCATGCAGTGCTTCTTTTAATATCGGTAGCTCGACACTCCTTTAAGCTCATAGTGGTTAGAATGAATGGTTTGATGGTAGCATTGTCATTAATCTCAAAGTTTATACTTTAGCTACCATGTTGTAGTTACCACCGTCCTTACAATTTTCTTTACCTCGCCTTCTCCTTCACGAGCGCTTCTTCTGGAATGCATTCCTAGGATCCTCAATGTCCTCCCATTCTCCTTGAGTTTCGGTTTCTTTGATGTCCACTAGAGGTGAAGGAGCTCCGTACTCTCTACTGAACACCTTGAAGGTCAAGTTCTCCTTCCCTATTCGTAGAGTCAATTCGCCCCCATCAATATCAATAATTGAGCGCACATAGCCAAGAACGGTCGTCTAAGAATTATCAGAGTGTTCCCATCTTCACTAATATCTAAAATATAAAAATCTGTGGGAAAGGTAAATTTATCAATTATTACTGGAACATCCTTTATGATCCCCATCAGTTTATGTATTGTTCTATCAGTCATTTTGACCAAAAACTTAGTGGGCACTAACTCTCTTAACCCCAATTTCAGACTAAAAGTGTAGGGCATCATGTTTATGCTCCCGCCTAAATCCGCGAATGCCCTGTCTATGATAATCCTGTTGATACTACAGGGGATGAAAAAGTCCCCTGGGTCCTCTTTCTTCTTTGCTATTTTGAGGTCGTCTTCTAATGGTCACTCCTTAACCTTCTTCTTGACGGACTCCTGTAATTTAAGCTTCACCTGTACTTGGTCCATCAATTCCTTGACCTTGTTTTGCTCAATTTCTTGTAATTTCTCTACTTCTCTCTTTTCATATAACTCCTACTGAGCAAAAAATTGATGCGAAAATACCCGTCAGGTTACTTTAATTGACTTGCTAATGGGCTCACTTGGAAGGTCTTCTTTACCTTCACTCTTCCCTCCTTCTTCTTGTACCCATTTATATTCTTAGTCTTGAGTCTAAATGATAACAATGATATGTTCTTTCGGGTTGGACTCAGTGTTGCTTGGAAGAGTTCTAGAGTTCTGAGTTGACATTGCCTCCGCTAACTGGCCCATTTGGACTTCTATATTGTATATGGACAAGGCATGATTCTTCGTTACTTGCTCGAATTTGCTCTTGAGCCTCCTATGTGCCTCCTCCATGCCTCCGATCTTGTCCAAAATCTTATCCAACTTTGATTCCATCAAGCTTGCCTTATCTTACTAGAATCTCGATTGTCCTTGAGACTTGAACTACCCGCCATTGTTGTTCAAATAGGAGAAGTTAGGGTGATTCTTTCACCCAGGTTTGTAAGTGTTAGAGTAGGGATTGTTACCCCTTCCTCGTCCAAATTACACCCCATTATAGTTTACTTGCTCCTGGTTGTCTTATCTCATCAAGTAGCAATCCACAGTATCATGGTCCATCTAACCACATAACTCACACTTCACTTGTACGGCTTTAACCTGGGCTGATGATGACACCTTTATGTTGCTGAGCTGTCACGTCAAATTGTCAATCTTCATTTGCATCTCCATTTGCATCTCCATCATCTGATCGACCGTAATGATTCCCTTTTTCTCTCGAAAAGTAGTAGGCTGCCTACCTCACTTATAAATTTATAAGCAGTTGTTGCTCGCCATCTCATCGATTAACTCCTCTGCTTCATCAACAGTCTTCCGCATTAAGGATCTCCAGAGCTATGTCAATCGTGCCTCTAGTCGGTGGGTTTACTCCGTTGTAGAAAGTTTGCAAAAGAAACTCCTTGGGTAGGTTGTGGTGTGGGCACTTCCTTTGAAGGTCCTTATATCTCTCCCATGCTTCGTAGATTGACTCCCCATCACCTTGTTGGAAATTGTTGATTTCCTTTATAATCTTTGTGGTCTTTGTCAATGGGAAGTACTTATTCAGAAAAGCATGCACAAGCTGCTCCCACGTCATGATGTTAGCTGGGCTCAGTGAATGATACTAAGCCTTCGCTCTATCTCTAAGTGTGAAAGGAAACAGCCTAATCCTAACCACGTCCTCTAACATCTGATGATACTGAAAAGTATCACAAATCTTGAGAAATTTCTTGATATACGCATTGGGGTCCTCATTAGCCAATCTATAGAATTACACGTTCTGTTGAAGCATATTAAGGAGGGCTAGCTTGATCTCAAACGAAGCCTCTTAAACAGGCGACTTAGCCACTCCTTGGATCAATGAGTTGAACCTTGGCCTTATAAAGTCCATGAGGGTCCTCTATTGCCATCCTTGGTTAGCTCCTTGGTCCATGTTTTGTTGGAATTCCTAGGCCATTGTTGATTTTCCTAACTCTTCTTCTTCCTCTCGCCGAGCTTTCCTAAGGGTTCGTTCTAATCGCATGATGTCTAAATCTACTGCCTTCGCTACATGACTCGAACCTCTCGTGACTCTTGTGTTCATGCAAGAGCACGATTCTGAAGTAAAACGAAAGAAATGAAAATAAAAATTAAAACTAGCCTAACATCTTAAATTACAAAATTAAATTTTGCCTCCCCGGTAACGGTGCCAAAAACTTGATCAATAGGTTACGTGTGCTAAGTTTTAAAATTTATAACCTTAATAATACCGCAAGCGCACGAGTCGTTCGCGTAGTACCCAAGGTATCGATCCCATGAGGAGGGTAATCTAGTCCTAAAATCTAAGGTTGAACTAAATTTGCAATAAACCTAAATAAAAATAAACAGAAAATAAATCAATCAAACAATCAATTATGAGAATTAAAATTCAGAAACATAAACAAGTGGAAAATCACACAACCCAATCCAAAATCAACCTAGGAGCTACCAAGTGAGAGAGAAGGGTTTTAATCCGAAATTAATGAAAATCTAATCAATTATGCAATTATCGAATTAATGGATCTAGACAATCCTAGGGTGGATTATTCTCTCTCGAGTTATAATCCTTAACCCTAATTTATAATCCCTAATTTAAATTATGGAATTGTAATATCTCGATTCCAATTAAACCACAACCTAAATTAGTTCTAAACTTTTCTAATAACCTACCGGAAACCTATGCTCGATCTCTCGTTACACGATTTCACCCATTTGATTTAATTCTTATCTATCAAACAACCTAACTCTTGTTAGCCCAATTTGATGATATTCACTCCACTACCCTCTCAGTTTATTACCAAGTTATTAAGAACAAATATTGAATCACAATCAATTCAAATAAAACACAATCAATCAAACTTCATTTACCTCAAGAATCAAAATCCTGAAGGTGAGTTTAGACAACAAATCAGCATTCAACAACAACTATTCTCAACGATTATCCCAATTTTATACATCAATAAAATTGAAATAAAAATAGAAAATACTATCGGAACGAACTTATGGAGGCAACGACTGCGAGAAACCACATGTTTCGAGAAGTACTTCACGTCAAGCTTCATCTCTGTGCCTCTCTTCCTTCGTCTCCTTCCTCAATCTCTTAATAACTCTCTAGGTTTATCAGAATGTGGCTAACGTGAAAAGCTCTCCAAGGCTCTCTTTAAGACTCGTTCAAGGCTACCACTTCTATCTTGTAATGTTGTATTTATACTTTGGAAGCCCTAGGTTTAATTCGGGGTCGAAATGGTTCGAAAAAGTCTTACGAAACTCAAGTTTTCGTGTCAACCCGACACAGGCCACGATCTTAGCAATTGCCTAACCCTTTTTGTCACGATCGTGGCCCAAAGTGCACAATCATGGCCTAGATCAATGCTCTCTATCATGACCATGCCCAAAGTGCATGATCGTGGCCTGGCTGCTACTGGCTCATCTCTTTTTGTCACAATCTTGGCCTATTGTGCCATAATTGTGGGTTATGCTTTTAGCCCGAAACTCCTCGAAACTTCTCCGTTGTTTACTATTTACCCTGAAACACTAACAAACATATCAAGGTACCTCAAAAATATAACATTTAAGCTCAATGACTCATCCTAACCCATAAAAACAATTAAACTCATAAACTAACACAATTAACACATAAATGCACACTCAACCCTCAATTTAACACTAAATACCTAACAAATTAAACCCTAAAATACAATGCAAATCACAACTATCACCTTCAAAACAAGTTACCTTAGAAGATTAAAGATTTACAGAGTTTTACTATCCTTTACTACATTAGTAGTTTGTTAATATAAAGAGCATTAGTAGATTTAAGAGCTAATGTTAATTTAATTCCTTATGATATGTTTAAAGAATTATGAGTGTGTAAGCCAAATCCTACTATAATGAGCATTAAATTAGCAAATAGAGCGATTAAATATCCTATGGGCATTATAGAGGATGTGTTAGCTAAGATTGATAAGTTGATAGTTTTTATTGACTTTACAATTATGGATATGAAGGATCATGTATAGATTCTTATAATCTTAAGACATCTTTCCCTTTCTACCATTAAGGAAATTATAAATGCACTTGAAAAAAATATTTATGATAAAGGATGATGAAGTCATTTTTAAGACATCAAAAGCTTAGAATACACCTTTGATAATGATATATGTTTAATTGTTGATCATTTAATCATTTACACTTAGAGATTAATCATACGAAAATGCTTAAGATACTCACTTTAATTCATATATGTTTTTATGTACAATTTGGAAGCAAAAAAATTAAAGTAAGTTGAAAGTATTACATTTGGGCTGTTTTTTTAAAGATTAATTCTCACTTGTTTTCTTGAAGCAAGAAAGAAAAAAAAGACAAGAAGAAGACAAGAAAAATGAAAGCACAAAATGCAAATAACGTGAACTACATGATTATGCATGAAATGTTACATGCAATTTACGTTAATTTAATGTTCATACAATAGCTAAGATGCAGCAGGTGGAACGTGCATGCGGTGGAAATAAGTAGACCAAAACGCATGCACAATATGAAGAAAATGCAGCAACCTGAAGAGAAAAGGAAACGACAATGCAGTGGAGAGAAAACGCAATCTATCTTTCACGCAAACCATCTGTGGAAACACAAACCACGTCTGTGTTTCACAAGGACATCTACGAAAATGCAGAGATTTTCCATAAGTTGGCTGAAGGTTTTAGATGTATAATAGCTTGGACCAAAAACTCTGAAGTTAAATTGTCCCATCAGTAAAACAGTAGAGTGCGTGAAGAGATAGGGGGCTTCGACTTGGTGGCTGAGAGAAATGTAGAAGAGCTACGACTAGGCGTGAGAGAAGAGAAGTGAGTGAATAGTAAGGTGGACCAAAAACCCCAAAGTTTATTTGTCACATCGATGAACAGTAGATAGGAATAAGAAGCTTGGCCTGTGAAGAAGAAACGAAGGGAGCTTTAGTAAGGTTATAAGTGTGGGGGCTTAAGCTTTTTCTAGGAGAAACTCATTGAGGGCTAAACATCCCGATGCCGATTTGGAGGTGACATCGACACTGACGACTCAGGTTAAGTTTTTTATTTTTGTTGTTTCTTTCTCTCATTAGAAATTGATTTTGTTATTCTATGTTAATTAATTTGAGTGATGTGTATAAATAATCAATTTTTTGTTATTGTCCGCTTATTTGTTTATGAACCATAGGGTATTATGAAAGGATGATTTTAATACGTTCATTAAATCGCTTAATTACATACCCATTGCTAGAATTTCGCTATAATTCGTAATTGTTATGTTGAAATTCATGTGTAGCAACTAATGATTCATAATCATTAGAAATAATACGACCTAGATTAAATGACGCATCGTATGTGGTTGTTGCCTTGATTAATCAGTTTTATTAATTCGTAATGCTACTATCTAATTAAATCTAGAGATCGTATCCTAGGTTATTCGGTGGTTAGGTTAATTAACGATCGTATCTTGATTAAACAAAACCTAAAGGAAAACTCTAGTTAATGATTAACCCACGATTAACAGTTTCTAAGAGAGGATTGAGAACAACAAATCGTTGAAATATGCTTAATTAGGGTATAGTCCGAGATTGAACTAAAGAATCGGATCCTTACCGAATTCCCCACTTTTTATCATTTTTCATATCTTTTCTTTAATTTTTTTTATTACTTAGTTTCATTTTATTTTCTTATTCCAAAATCAAAAGCCCCCTATTTTTCCTAAACAATGTTTAATTTCATTTCATAAGCTAACCAAACACTCCCTATGGGATCGACCTAGACTCACCACTACTACAGTAGCAGTTTAGTTATTTTATTTTAACTAGTGTTATGATGCGCTGTCAGATAATGATGACACTTATTTTTAATTGGATGTGATTCAAACTGAAATATATCATTCTATATAGGAAATCATCTTACAAGATCCATTAGGAACCTTTATTATGTAAGAAGAAGATGAGAAGAGGTGTAGCCCTTGCCTAAGGGAGATTTTGTTGTCTTTAGAGGATAATGAGCCTGCTCAATGAAGAAACCATTTTGAGGAGATAAAAAGACCAAAGGAGAGTGGAGTAAGACCCTTAATTGAGGAACCACCATAGTTATAGCTAAAGAGAATATCATAGTACTTAGAGTATGCTTTTCTAGCTAAAACTCAAAAATTATAATTATAATTATAATTATAACATATTTGAACTAAGACTAAAAAGAAAATTTGCTTAAGGTGTTAAAGGTGCCTAAGAAGGCAATTGCATGGCAAGTTTCTTCCATAAAGGGAATAACCATTCTTTTTAAACCCATAAAACTATATGATTATTCAAAGATAGTCATGCAACCTTAAAGACAATTTAACCTGAACATAAATGATGTTATAAAGGGTAAGTTAAATAAACTACTTGATGCAGTATTTATTTACCCTATTTCCAATAGTTCTTGGATTAGTCCTATACAGGTAATACTAAAGAAAGTAAGGATGATGATGGTATCTAACTAAAAGAATGAGTTAGTTTCTATAAGAACAATCATTGGTTGGAGGGTGTATATCGACTATAGGAACCTTATTAATGCTATATTCAAGATCTACTTTCCACTACCCTTTTTCTCCAAATATTGAAATGATTATATAAAAATATGTATTATTACATCTTAGATGGACTAGCGAGCTATTTCTAGATTCCCATAGACCTAGAAGATTATGAGAAAATGACATTGATATGTCCATTTAGTATGTTTTTTGATGTCGAATGACATTTTGGGTTGTTTAATGCGCCTGATACCTTTTAGAGGTGCATGTTGACTATATTTGATGAGTTAAACAAGGGAATCATGGAGGTTTTTATGGATGAATTTTCTATGTTTGGTGATTCCTTCAATTCTTATTTATAAAACTCAAAGAGAATGCTTAAATGATGTGAGGAAACTAATTTTGTGATTAATTGGGAGAAATTCCATTTTATGGTCCAATAACGGATGGTGTTGGGGTACAAAATTTCAAGTAAGGACACATAGGTTAGACTTGTGGATTGATGTATGAATTAATAGGAATTAACTTTTTACTTGTTTCAATATATTTTAAATTAATTCCATTTAAGTTTTATAGACTTATAATAAGTATGGTACTGTGTTTAGTCCATGTTAACCAATTTCCAATCACACTTAAAAGGATAAAAGTAGCAAACATAAACATAATGGGCAATGCAGAACAATATACATGCCATGTGACTAAACAACTTTACATATCTCTCATCTATGTTAGAACACACTAAGTAAATGCACTAGAAATGAATATAAGGTTAACTTGACACCTTGTAGACTTTATGTTCTTAAACACCTTATGTATCTCAAGCTTTTGCTGAACCCTTTGACAAAGTAGTGAGAACCACTTGAAACATAAAGTTAATAAGACCTTGTGTAACTTCCATGTTATTTAACAATTAATATATGGTAATACACGCGCAATTGGACACAATCCTATATTTATTACTAGGGTCAATACTTAGTAACAACATGACCCCATGCTAGCATCATATTAATCTTATGATTTCAATAATAATTCAGCATAAACTCAACGTGGGAATTAACACGTCATCATAAACATCTCTATAAAAGTTCAGGGAATTTAATAAGTCTTGCAATGTTCTTTTATTTTATTTTAGGGAAGTACCATTTCTTTTATTTTATTTTCCTCTTTTTGTTTCTTTACTTTCATTATTCTTGCATAACTTGTACATTAAGGAAATTTTATAACTTAAGTGTAGGCACCTATGTTTATCAATTTTGTTATGATTAACTTAATAGGGAGCAATTTGGAAATTTTAAACTTTGAAACTATGTTATGATATTTATTGTTATTATGATTTAAAATGTTTAGGCAATTAGTTATGAGATTTAGTGACTAAGTTAGTTCATTGTTCTTTATTAATTTTAAGAATGGATACTTGATTTGTATGAAGATACTTCTTATATATTTTATACATACATTGAGTAAAATGTTAATTCTTTTTCAATATTTTCATTATCCCATATGAAAACATATGGATAGATGAGTATAAATAAACTCACTTTGTTGGCTTCAACCTAAGTAAAAAAGGTTAAAGTTAAAGAGTAATAATAGTAAAAATTTGAAATAGTGATTAATTGAGTAACTGAGAATATTCATCACAGGGTATTTACTCTCGTATTAAAAGATTAGGTAACTTTTCAAACAAGCTCTAAATACCCTTGTGTTTATTTTATTTTATTTATTTATCGTTCAATAAGGGTTTTGAAAAAGATTTGAAATATTTTTTCTCATATATTTTCATCTTATATATTATGTCGAATTTTGTGAATAGTGTTGAATTTTATGAATATAGTTAAACTTTGAAAGATTACATAGTAAATTAAATTGATTTATGACATAACGTAAGTAGTTTAATGTCTAGCAATTCGATGAACTTTGCAATTGAATAAGTAGTGGAGAATCTTAATGGATATATTTGATTTCCTAAATGATTTTCTATAGTTTCATCCTATCTGAGTTTGAGTAATGAAATTGATTTCCTTAAGGACAACCAAATGCCTAAGTGTAAGGAATTTGATAACTGTTAATTGTTTAGCATGAATTTAAAGGAGCATTCTGCTTGTTTTTTTATTTTTTCAATGAATTTGGTGCTTAAAATGACTTATATTTAATTTCAAATATTTTCTTAGTACCTCAATAAGGAGTAAAATTGGGAAGAATAGAGTCAAGATGGAGTTATTTTTTCATATTTTAAGTGAAGACTCATAATACAATACCAACACGGTACCATATTGCTGCTTGTGTTTAATTATACTACATTCTTTTTTCTGGTCAATTTTTCTAAATGACTAACTTAGTATTAACATATACTTGTCTCCAGAATGTGTTTAATAAAATGTCATTCTATTCTCTAAGTGTCTATGACATCTTATACTATTACGCCTATATATTCATTTTTAGACATGTGTTGGTAGTGTTTTATTACATAAAGAAGTTGAGAGGGGTATTAATCACCACAAGAACCAATATGAACTTGAGTTTGGGTCATGTTAGGTGAAAATTCTAGGGTTTTCACATTTTAAGAAAGAGACTATGAAAAATAGAGGTAGGAGATTTAGAGAAGTTTTTGGAGATTAGTATTAAAGCTAAAACATCATTTAGAAGTTGATTAAAGCAACTACGTTTAAGGAAAGAGCATTCTTAGAAAGTAAAAAAGAGATCCATTAAGATCATTCAAGATTCAAGCAATGAAAATTCAAAACTCTTTTACATTGAAGATTTACGCTATAAAATTTCAAATTTCTTTCTTTCTTTTTGATTGTTTTTTATATGTTGTATTTGTATCTTTATAAACTAATTGGAATATGTATATAGGTGGGATAGACCCCAGGACTTGATTTTTTTAATTAATTCTTGATTCAATGAAATGTTTTACTTTTTGGGGAATTATTTATGATTGTATTATATCTACTTGAAATTTATCAATGTTTTAATTAAATTTTAGATTTCATACAATTGGATTAAGAGATTATTTGTATAGATGGATCATAATATATATAATGAGAGTTGCATGGAACCCTAAAGATAGTGATGGTTGCCGAAACCGTCAATAATAATTCCCTTTTCTGTAAACTTGTAGTACAAAATCGGGGTCGTCCACAG
>JANZXP010008062.1:0-14367 GCA_027576715.1 Erythroxylum flavicans | reverse complement strand
ATGTGATGCATGAATTGAGTGAACCATCGATGATGGTTACCTCATTGAGTTCGCAAAACTCACCAAAATTACAACGTTGACTTTTCAAGACCGAGAGATGACTTTAGCTATTGAGAGACACTACAAGCAGTGTAGACTTATACTTTTGGAAAAAAGAAGAAATGGCTCAAAGGTCAGTCAGCTGGGGTTGGAAAGATTAGATAGACTTTTTTTGTAATTTCCTCTTTCGTGTAGCATATTTTGTACCAGGCTATGATGATGTACATGTATGGATGTTTGAAAGACACATTGTATAACGTTCAGTTTTATGGATAAAATGAGGAAAATTTTGGTTTTAAAATATTATGACTTTCTTCATGATGTTTTATAAGAGAACTAAAGATAGATGATGCCATGTTAAATGAGTGTGGTGATTGAACGTAGTGCACCATTATCATAGGTTATGTATTGGAATGTCTGTAGGGTGTTCCAGTATGCACCCTATGGTAACGGGGCACTACATGACTAATTTGTTGTTAGTACCCTCATAAAATCATTCCATCATTTCTTAAATATTACAAGGCTTATAGTTAATAGTAAAGAGCCAAATATTTACTTCTATTTAGGATATCCCTATTATTATTACGTTTAGGCTCATTTTATAGAGATTTGTACCTCTCTTTGATTCCATTTTTTGAAGAATTAGGGGCTAGAAAAATAAAACTCTATCCTATGTAAGGAGATTATAACCTATAAATTTTATGCCCAACAACTTCCATATCTATTAGAGATCATATCTTTACTTGTCTAAGAACATCAACAAAAAGCAATTCAAAGGATAATCAATAATTTTCTATAATTTGGTGGAATAAGTAACAATGCAAAAACTAAGGTAAGTTAGAATAAATTATGTTTCATGAATCATTATAGGATATATAGATGAATGAGGAATATCTCAAAGGGAAAAGCTTTTGAAATATAAAGAGCAAGACTAATAACTCTTGGACCATTAATCAATTACTAAAGTTAAGAGATGTTATGGCTAAGGAAATTAAATTCCATATTAAGAGTGGTTAGAAAACCAACATTTGGTTTGAGAATTGGAATAATTTAGGTCCTTTTCATTTGCTCCCTAAATTCAACACACTCTAGCTTTCTACTTTAGCTAAGGCAAAAGGTAAAAAGATAATAAAGGAATGAATGTGGCATTATGATCACAGGGTCTTCTTAATAATTATGGATTCAGTCCCCAGCTATAATCCTAACTTAAACAAAGAAGACTCAACCATTTTGTTAAGGTATAACATAAAATTTATAAATAACTCTTCTCTATCCCTATTTGGAGTACTAAAGCATATTATCCCTTGTAAGAAATTGGTGCAGTTTAAAATGGATTTACCAAAAAATTCCTTATTGCCCAAAACCTTTGGTAAGTTCAATGGGGAGACCAATGATAATGGTCTACGTAAAATTTTGCAAAGCTATACCTGAAAACTTATACTATACCATATATTCTTTCAATTTACTCATATAAGGTTCATCTGGTATCAAAATCTAAGCCATTACAAGTTACATCTTCAAAAAGAGACATGCTTATAAGTGATAAGCTAGTCCCTAGGTTAATTTCTAGAATAAACATGATTATATTTAAACCTGGTTTGAGCTTTTGTATGCACGGCATATGGTGAGAAAGAAACACCAAAATCTTTCAACAAATGGAAAATAATACTCCAACTTTTTTCTTATCCATCCTCAGTTGTACTAGGGAGTTTATTATTATTTAAGATGCTCATTTAAATTACAATGATTAGTTCAAATCTAGCTAGAACTCGCCTTCAACCTATCTTGGAGAAGAGTTCAAATTTTTCTTCTAAGCTAGTTTAGCTGATTTCTTAGCAAAATCCAATGCCATGGGACTTGTTCTATAAGGGTTCCTTAAATTATCTTTAGTTTTTCTTAACTGTCATTTTACTATTAACTTTGTGGCACATTTATTTCTCTTATTCTGCTTTAATGTTTACTTATATGTACTTGAATTCTCGGTTGGGACTTGATCCACTTCTTTCATTTTCCAAAAATATGGAAATATCTATACAATTTTAAAATATTTTTTGTATTTGAGATTTGAGATAGGTGTCATAGTATGTTCAAATATAATCTCTCCTAATTTTCTTTTATTTTTTAATTTATGATTGACATAAAAGGTACAAAAAATTATTATTTAACATCATTTATGGAAGACAATTCCATCTATTGGTTAAAGTTTGGTTTACCACATTTAACTTTGCAATTTTGATTATTTTAACTACAATTTATTCATTTTAATTTCAATTGAAATTTTTAATTATATTATTTATTAAGTCTAATTTTAAAAAAATTATAAATTTATATCTTGATTTATCTCAGTAATTGTTAACTTATAAGTAAAATTAGTTCAGTTAGGTTACAGAGAACAAACATCACTACAAGTATAATTTGCTACTAATTTGGAGAAATAAGTAAAGAAAAATCTCTAAAGCTTATTCTGGTGTGGCGACGAATAGATAAATACTCGAAAGAAATGAAGTAATTAAAGAAGAATGCATAATAGTTACTTGTAAATTTAATATTTTTTGAATCAATATCTTTTCTCGCTACTTGTTCTCTAGTTCTTTCTATTCATTTATAAGGAAGTTCTCGCTCAATAATTGATTTTCATGTATAACTAATTTAAAGTTTCTACCGTTATTTCATGCACAAGACTTTTAAATCCTTTAGGCAAGTCTGGTGGATGATTGGTCGAAAGATGATTATAGCATTATGTTTTCATACATTCAACATTTTCATTCGTTAATAGGACTTGGCATAAAATCATCCAAGTGTAGAAAACTCAATTGCATGATATGCTCGAACAACGACATCTATGTATGTATTCTCAAAATTGTGTTATGGACTTTGGTTTTTATAAGGACAAACTATTCCTAGATAATTCTTAATAAATTATTAGGCTCTAATCACAACTCCCACAAAGGTAATCAAGAACAATAAACTAATCTCAAGAGACCTAATTGAAAGAACAAACAAGCAAATAATATATATAATAAGAAATTAAATGGAACACTAGATATACATGAAAAATCCTTCAGCATAGAGGGAAAAACCATGGGCTAAATCAACAAGTAAATCCACCAATTTCAAATAAGACCTATATGAGTTTAAAGTTCCTAAACCCCTTGCTCTGAACTATATCACAAAACAACTATAAGTTATCCCAACAAGTTTTAGTACTTGGTATAGGTTAATATCTTAAATCGACAACACTCTCAATCTAATCCTAAAACAAACACTCATAAGACAACTTGTAACTAAAACTATCAATTATATAATGAGAAAGATCTCTTAGCAAACTCTCACTCTCTTTCTTTCCCTTTTTTGTGTTCTTTACACTCATACCGATGAACTCATCATTTCCCCTTTTATACAAGAAAGGGTTTTGTAATTGGACATGGTCACTTATAAGACCTTGTAGGTGACTGTGTCCTTACTATATTTTAAGGTATTGCAAATATACACGATTTCAGTCAGTCATATGGTTCACTTACACAGTCACGTATACTTAGGACATGGGTATGTGTGTATACTTAAGACATGGGCGTGTGTGTTCCACAAGGTCATGTATGTCTTCAACTTATGCCATTCACTAGAACACATTTGTAGTTACCTACACAGTCTTCACACACGACCATATATAATAGGGACATGGGCGTGTCTGCTCTTATATGACCATGTAGGTCATCATCCAATTTATATATGTTCACAATCTCTTACATGGCCATCACACATGGTCGTGTAAGTCAAAGACATGATTATGTGTACTCTACACGACCTTTCTCAAGAGTGGTTTTAAATAAACTATTATCCCTCTTAACATTACTCGTTCTTCATTTTTTTGATCTTTGAGAATATCCAAGATCACTGCAACTCATTTTTTCCTCTAAATAGGACTAGATACAGAATAATCTCCCTTTAGTCCATTTTTGAAGGAGACCTGACTGTCCCAACATCTATTTAAGAGACATACGAGTGAGCTTACTATAAAACTCATGCTTGCTCCTAGGAGCTACTTTTGTTAACATGTCAGTACTATTTACATACGTATAAATCTTCTTCAATTGTAATTGTTATTTCTCAATCAATGATACCTGAAATTGATATACTTTGTGCGAGAATCGAATATTGTATTCTTTCTTAAATCCATTGTGCTTTTACTGTCACAAAATTTGACATAATCATCTTCCTTTTTATCTAACTGTTAAAGGAACTGTCTCAATTATAGCATATCCTTACCTACTTTCGCAACAACTACATACTCTGATTTAGTTATAGATAATTTTACACACTTTTGTAGCTTGGATTGCTAAGAAATGGCTCTCCTTACAAATCTAAAGAAGTAGCATGAAGTGGAGTTCCTGTTATCAAGATCTCCAGTCACATCTACATCTGAATAGCCCTTGAGAATTAGCTCCCTACTATCGAAACACAAGCTCCATTTAGAAGTGCCCCATCAATATCTTAAGTTCCATTTAATAGCTTTACAGTGAACCTTCCCCATATTGGACAAGGACCTACTCACCAACCCAACAACTTGTGCTATATCCAATCTCATACATACCACTGTATACATTGAGGAACCAACAACAGATGAATATAGAACAGAAGAAATACTATCTTTCTCCTTTTCCATTGGGCAGGCATACTTATTCAATTAAAAGTAAGGTGCTAGTGGCATGCTAAATGGCTTGATGTGCTTTATATTGAAACTTTCTAAAACTTATTTATTAAGCCTTTCCTATGGCAACAATAATTTTCTATTTTTTTGTCTCAAGTTACTTCCATAGTCAAAATCTACTTTCCAAAACCCAAATCTTTTATATGAAAAGATTTGGATAAGTCCGCCTTCAAGTTACCAATTTACAGATTGTCTTAACATATTTTCTTACAATCAATATGTCATCAATATATAAAAGAAGAATAATGAAGTTTTCATGGATAAACTTCTTAAAATACATACAAGGATCGACAAAAGTTCATTTATAACCATTTCCTATCATAAAAGAATAAAACTTCTGATACCATTATGTTGGTGCCTATTTTATCCCATACAAGCTCTTCTTCAACTTGCATACCAGTGAGAAGATTTTATCAAAGTCAATTCCTTTTTTTAACTAAAAATTAGTCTTACTTTATGTTTCACTAGCTTGTCACCATCTCTCTTTATCTTGAATACCCATTTATTTTTAAATGCCTTCTTACCTTTTGGAAGTTTCATTAGCTCATAGGTTTCATTCTTCTTTAACAAATTCATCTCCTTTTGCATAGCTATGAGCCAAAGATCTTTGTCTTCATATAACTTTACCTCTTGTACAATTTCAGGCTCCCCCTTAATAGTAACTACAAGGTATTCTATACTCGAATACCTTGTAGAAGGCCTTTTCTCTCTAGTAAACCTTCAAAGTTAAATATCTTTTACCATTGAAGTACATTTCTCCCCTACTCATTATTCTCATCGACCCTATTTACACCATCTTTTTAATGTGGCTTATGTAGTTCTTCACTATCAGGTTATACATGATCACTAACAATGTATGCCTACTCATATTCTTCATCCCCTTCACCTATGGGCTAATTAACTGAAAGTTCAAATAAAGGAAATATCAATGGCACTGTAAGATGAACCATTAAGTATAGTCTTACCTCCTTTAATTAAGTATGCACCTATCTCGTGCTAATGAAATACTATGTCTCTGATTCTAACAACCTTCTGCTTTTATGGTTATAGAGACAAATCCTATCTTTTCATCACCATAATCGATAAATCCACAAAGAAGTACCTTTGAGTCAAGTTTATATCTTTGATTTTTGGGCACGTGTTTAAACACCTTGCATCTAAATACCCCTAGTTATCGGTATGAGGGTCTTTCCCTATACATACTCTCTCAGGAATCTCAAATTTTAAGAGAAATGATGGAGCTCTATTGATTAAATAAACAATCGTGCTAACTGTTTCATCTCAAAACACCCATAGTAGCTTAGACATTCAAAACATGCAATGAACCTTCTCCACAATTGTTTTTTTTATTATGTCAGCAACACGATTATATTGTGGAGTACTAGGTTCTATCTTCTTATGTTTAATTTCATGCATTGGACAATAATCTTCAAACTCCTTAGAGGTATACTCTCTTCTGTTGTTTATTAGCAAGCACTTCAGTTTCCTCCCAGCTTCCCTTTCTACCTTGACAAGAAACTTTTGAAAATTTTCAAAAACTTATATTTTTGCTCTTAACATTTAGACCCAAGTTCTTCATGAGGCATTATTAATAAATGTAACAATATGCATCACAACTCTCCACAGGCAATTGTCATTGCTCCCTTAGATAATTTCCACTTCTTTTCCATAGAATTATGCTAAAATCCTTCTTAATATAACATATTTACTGAGCTAATAATATTGGTGAAACTTTAATTTCTCATCTTTACAGTCCTGATGTCTCTGCTCTTATAATTTAAGAAGTACTCACTTTTTGGAACATAATGATAAGAGGTTCATGTATCAACTAGCGACTCAAAACCTAAATCACTAACATCGAAGCATCCACTAGTTACACAGAGTAATGATACTTTATCATCTATGCTTAAAGCTATTGTAGCTGTATTTTATCATCCCCTTCATTATGATGATCTTGCTTTTTCTAATCCCTCTTCCACATGTAACATCATCGTTTAATATGTCTTAGCTTGGTGTAGTAGTGGTTGCATGAATTCACCTTTTTTTCAACTTTAGATTTTAATTAGTTCTTAGTCTTACCACACCCTTTCGGACCTCACTCTTACTCCCCCTTGCTTTTTACCACAAAATCTTCATATTATCAATTCTCATCACTTTTCTTCTAATTTCTTTATTGAACATAATCTCGTTGATTACATCTAAAGAGAGCACACCTTCTGGAGTTGAATAACTAATCATCACTACCAATGTCTCCTAATTATCAATAGTGAACTTAATAAAAATAGGCCTTGATGCTTCTGATCAAGATGATCTTCATTGTAGTCAACTTGTTGATGATATCTTAGAAATCACTAAGATCTCTGACATAGATTTTTCAGCTTTCGGTTTCAAGTTTACAAGCCTCTTAATCAGAGAGGCCTTATTGTGGGCAATTTTCCTTTCGTAGAGACCTTCCATCTTCTTCCACAATTCAAAAGGATCAATCTCTTGAGACACATGGTTAAAGATATTGATGTCAATTCATTGTCGAATTGAAAGTTTTATGATTCATCTTTTCCTATTCTTTACTTTTCGTCTTTTCAGGTTTGTCCACAATAATAAGATCAAAGAGATCTTTACAATATAGAATGTTTCCATCATAAGTCTCCAAATAGAGTAATTTGTAGATGAAAATTTAACCATAAAGTTGTTTCTGCCTTCTATAACTATTGGCTTTGATACTACTTTGTTGGGCCTCAATCATAACTCCCATAATGTCAATTAAGAATAATCAACTAATATCAAGAGACCCAATCTCAATAAAAAATAACCAAATAATATATATGACAAGAAAATAAATTGAACATCAAATATATATGAAAAACTTTCTAGTATAGAGAGAAAAAACACAGGCCAAACCAGCAAGTAAATCCACTAATTTCAAATAGGAAGTTACACTAGTTTAAAGTTTCTAAGATATTGACCCTTGCTCGAAACTATATCGTATGCTTTAGTACTAGGCATAGGTTGATACCTTAAATCAGCAACACTATTAACATATTCCTAAAACAAACACTCAAAAGACAACTTGTAACTAAAACTACCAATTATAGAATTAGAAAGACCTCTAAGTTGACTCTCACTCTCTTTATTTTCCTTTTTTTGTTGTTCTTTACACTTATACAGATGAACTCATCATTTCCCCTTTTATAAAACAAAAGGGCTTGATATCTGGACATGTTCACTTACATAGTCATGTAGGTGATCGTGTCCTTAATATATTTTAAAGAATTATGAATATACAAGATCTCAGTTAGTCACATGGTCCACTTATACAGCCATGCATGTATAGGACATAGGTGTGCCTTCTCCATACAGTCGTGTATGTTTTCAGCTCTTACCATTCACCTGTACACATTTGTAGTTACCTACATGGTCTTCACATATGGCCATGTGTGATAGAGACATGGGTATGTCTAATCTTACATGGTCGTGTATGTCATTATCCAATTTGTACACATTCACATTCTCTTATATAGTATAAAGATGAGATGACTTATACAATGACATAATTACTATTGGTTATCAATCTTAAGTATACCATATGTCAGGTGTTGTAGACAGTGTCAAAAATATGAAAGAATTCAGCAAATTCTTACTTATATGTTACATTATATAACATCATGACCATTTATAAGATAGGTCATTGATCTTATTCGAAAGATATATCCACCATCTTTAAAAACCTATAGTTTCATTCTATTGGCCTTAAATTATTTTACTAAATGGGTGGTAGCTCAAACTTTGAAGAAATTTGATCAAAAAATGTAGTTAAATTCATTAAAGAACAAATTATTCATCAATTTGAAATTCGTTAATAGATAACAATTAATAAGGGAACCATTTTTATGTGCCAAGAAGTTAGGGATTTTATTTGAAGATTATATGATAAAATTATTACATTTGACTCCATATTACGCTCAGCTAATTGTGAAGGCGGACCTTCAAACAATATAACTATTAAGGTCTTGGAAATAATGTTAGAGGAGAATCCTAAAGAATGGCATAGATATTGTTATTTTATGCATACTAATACTGGAATTAGCCTATTTACTTTAACTTATGGATAGATATTGTTATTCCAATATAAGCAGTGGTTCCATCATTAAAAGTAGCCAAGCAAAACACTTTGGAAAAATTAAAGTTTTTAAAGGGTATATTAATGGAACTAGAGGATTTAAATGAAGTACGAATTTAGACTTTGAGTAATATGATTATTCAAAAGGAAAAGATGGCAAAATTCTACAATAAAAGAATTAATATAAAGGAATTCTAAGAAGCGGATTTAGTGTGAAAGTTGATCCTACCTCCTTGAATAAAAGATAGAGAATGAGGTAAATGGTCCTAAATTGGGAAGGCTAATTCTACTAAGAGAGTCTTAAGTGGTAATGCCTATTGGTTAGCCAGTTTAGAAAGAGAAAATTATAAGCATTTCATTAGTGAGAAGTAATAAAAGCCTTAAATACGTAGTTTTTTTTAAAAGTCAAGGATAAAGGAACATGAGTGAAATTTCAAAAATAAAAAAGAACTAGCTCAAAATAAACATTCATAAAATTGTTCAAAACCCACTTGAAACTAACTAAAGGTTGACAAATTAAAACAAGGAAGAGAAGTTTAATGCTGGTCCAAGTTAAAGGACCAAATTTCACCATAGCGGTTAATAAATAAAACCTTATCCTCTTTGGCTTACTGTACCTACTATTTCTAGAAGCTGAGTTTGTCTTTTTGTGGCACCAATAACTTCCTTAACTCTATAGTCGTTTTATTGAGTTCATGAAACTCTTAATTAAGTCATTCTCCATCTTGTTTGATGGTTTCTTGATTCTTTCTAATTAGTTTAATAGATTCCTCATGCTTAATAACCTCATTTTCTAAGGAATCAAACTTTTTTTTAACTTTTGAATTTTTTTCACGAGATTTTTACCTTTAGTCTCCTTTGTATTATAATTCATTCAACATTGGTACGAGAAGCTTAATCTTTTGGAGTACACTACCTGATCATGGAAAGACTTCTCAAAGAAAGTAAAGACTTTTTTAGCTTTGGTAAGAAGTCCCTCAATAGCAGACAACAAAGTTATGGAGCCAATATATGATAACATGCTCTAAAAAGAACTACAATGAATATCAGTCAAGAATTGTAACCCCTGTTATATAGTGATCACAAAGAATCCTGGACTCTTGATAGTTCTTCATAATTGAAATGTTAGTGTAGCTCTAGAGGGAATGTCTGAAGAGAGATCGAGGAAACTCAGTTTGAAGACTTCTTCTAAAGTCACTGTTGTGGTCTAAACATCTTTTTCTGCAAGACATAAAAGAATTTGTTAGAAGACTAATGTATTAACCTATAAAATAAAGGAATTCTTATTTTAACTCTAGCGAAGTAACCTCAATGATCTTCGATTCATGAGAATTCCTATTTTTTTCTATATTTTAGTTTAGAGGAAGGGAAGAAATAGCAAGCTACAACATCATGTCAATTGTGAAAATGAGATAAACAATGTAATTCATAGTGGAAGAAAAGTACAAGCAATAAAAGGAAGTTTAATATCATCGCTAATGTCCTCAACAACTTTTTTAAGCATAGAAGAAGTCCCTTCTAGGTGAAGGGTAACTTCAATTATAGGCTAGCACTTGCTAAGTAAGTAAGTGGTTATAATATTGTTTCCACTGTGTAAATAAGCATGTGCATGTTGAATATATATACATATATATGCATGAAAAGGGGTTCACAGTGGAGAGATAAGACAAGAATTCTGACTGTTAATTAGGTTAATAAGTAACCTCAGAGGGAAGAAGATGCAGAAAGAATATGTAAGCATAAATCGTAGACTGTGATTTTGGTATATATGTGAGTTTTGGCTCTTTGGAAGTGTTTGATGATTTTGGAGCTAAGGAGGGAGTAGTATAGATGATCCTTGCATGTTTGGAAGTGTAATAGCAAGGGATATGATGTATAGAACTCGTTTAGACACGAAGGATAATATGTTCTGCTTCCCCGTCTTCTGTTTTATATCCTCTGTGATAACGTCAACTTCCTCTGGGTGATGTCATCTTCCTCTGTAAGGATGCAAATGCATCCTCTACAAGTCGTTCTCTGTTGTAAGTTACCTTACAAATGCAAATGCATCTTTTATAAATAGTTATCTTCTTTTGTGAGGAAGCATCATTGGCAAGATGCATTCTTATATGAAACAGACTTCGTCTGTGTTTTGAGGTTTCGTCTGTCTTTGGCTTTGTCTATGTGATTGTTCATGCACTTCGTCTGTATTACTGTTCACAGACGAATGAACTTTGTATCAGTTACTGTTCATCATCTTAGTTTGACTTTTTGCATCTCAGTTTGACAGTCTCATTTTGTTTCGTCTCAGAATGACGTCAGCATCGTCTTAGAATGATGTCATTATCGTCTCAGTTACTGTTCATCTTAGTTTGACTTTTTGTGTCTCAATTTGACCGTCTCATTTTGCTTCATCTCAGAATGACGTCAGCAAGTGTCTCATGACGTCAGCATCGTCTCATTTTGGCTAGAACATTTTCTAATCCAAATTTGATCCCCTAGATGATATAATTGGTCTTTGAGGTCTTAATAAAAGTTGCAGATCTTGGAATCCTCTTTCAAACCATATAAAGAACATCTTGATCCAATGTATACATAGAAAGTTATGGCAATTATAAAATATCATCTATGTCACTATTCATTGTATATCTTCTGTCCTATTTTTGATCCTTCAGAAGATAAAATCGACCTTCGAGCTCTCATGAAGTTTGTGTATTGTGATTCCCTCTTTTGAATCGTGTAGAGAGCAATTGAATCCAATCTTTATAGAAGAAATTATGTTAAGAGGAAGACTTTTTCTGTGATGACGTCAGCTTCCTCTGGGTCACGTCATCTCCTTCTGTGAATCATCTTCTTCTGTATACCGTCTTCTTCTGTAGCTCATCTTCCTCTATAAGGGTGCATCGTCTGTAAAGATGCACCTTCCGTAAATAAACCTATATCTATTGCATTCCTCTAAGTTACGAGAGGGCAATAAGAACTGAACCGTGATATTAGAGATTTGTGATAAGCTCTGCTACGAGAGAGAGAGATTATGGGGAAATCCAGGAAGTGCCATTGAACATGCATCATCATGCATATTTCCTATACTTTGATAATGTTGATATGTTGATACAAAAGATGGTAATTACGAATGTGTTCTGTCTGTTTTAGAGGAATGCATTGAACGATAGAAAAACATTGCTAGACCATCCAGGCAATAACTTCTGGGAGCACACTATGAGTCAACCTAGATGAATTCCTAGGATTATTTGATTATATATATTCAATTTGTTAACTTCCAAGATCATTGAACTGCGTATGTGTGCTGATTCTGAATTCCATACCTAAGGTCCGAGGAGTTTTATAGTCGGGCATGTATTGGAAGTGCTTGCTCTGATATTTGATATGACTCTTTGAATCTTTGAATGATATTCGATTCTCAGCAATAGCTAAATGTAGGACTGAGGTCCGATGAGTATGAAATTATCATCTGAACATTTGCATGAGATTTTGTGAGTAATCTGTCCAGGATTTGATGCATTTCATAAAATGCATTCTCAGATAAAGGCGTTGTGACTTGAGAAGCCAGTTAGAAGCGCTTCTGCAAAGATCTTTGCTCCGCGATATCTGTTCTACACGTCGAGCTATACTCCGTGAATATCTGATTGAGCCCTACGGGCCAAAACATTTGTATCTGTCTGTGAAAGGCTCTCAGTCACAACAGTAAGAATGAACATGAGTCTCATGCAACCGTGTGTAAGAAAAATGATAATGCCTTTCGAATATACTGCTTACAACCGTGTGTAAGTTAGTTTTGCCATTGCTCCAACATACCATTTTCGTAGGTTATGTTCCTAAAACCTTGGGTACGTACCCTATGGTAGTGGGATGTTGCATTTTTGGTATCAGAGTATGATTTGGCATCTTTAGGGCCTAATATGAGTTAAGATGTGTTAAATAGAGAGATATTTCGATAATGATCATACTTGCCTTGGTTATTATAGGTCATCTTCTATAGGAGCTCATGATGTAGAGTCAGCTGACAGGGAGTCTGTAGGCGTCAATGTAGAGTCTCCTGTACCTGAGTTTGCTCAGATGCCTCCGAGAATTCCCGTGAGGCGAGAAAGAAGATATGATAAGCTGAGAAAGCAGGGAGCTGTAGACTTCTACGGAAGTACAGACCCGGCTGAAGCAGAAGGGTGGCTTGAGCAAACTGAAAGAGTGTTCGACCAGATTGACTGTGAAGCCGATGAAAAATTCGATTATGCTGTCTCACTCCTGCAAGGTCCCGCGTATCAGTGGTGGAAAACTGTTCCCGGCAGTACCACCAGACCTTGTAGTTTGACCTGGGAGGATTTCCTGAGAGTATTCCGAGAGAATTACATGCCGAAGATTTACATGGATCGGAAGATGAAAGAATTTTTAGACCTGAAGCAAGGCAAACTCTCAGTGGCTGAGTATGAAATAAAATTTAATGAGTTATTGGGGTATGCAACTGTATTGGTCCCAACTAAAGAAGAAAAATGTAGACAATTTAAAGATGGGCTAAGTATGGAAATCAGAATGAGAATCAACATTTCTAACTTGAATAGTTTTATAGAACTTCGAGCAGCCTCGATTAGAATTGAACAATTGTTGAGAGAGAGTCAGGCTGGAAATAAACAGGAGGTTAGAGGTAAAAGGCAGGATGAGTCTCAGGTTGATCCTGGCAAAAGTTTTAGAAAGTGACAGAATAAATCATCTCGATTTTAGTCTAGACCGAGACAATCTAAATCTCGAGGGAGAGGTAGAATAGTTCAGTCTGGGGGAGGCAGAGGACAAATGTTTGCCAGTCAGTCATACCAATTGCCTGAATGTGAACATTACGGTAAAAAGCATGGTGGTGAGTGCTGGCGAATATTAGGAGCATGTTTTCAATATGGCTTATTTGAACATCAGATTAAAGATTGTCCTAAGATGTTGGAAGTACAGTATGGAATTAGAGGAAGGACACTAGAACTGAGAATACAGTTCAGTAAAGTAGAGCTGGCAAATCTACACAGAGAGGAAGAGGTGGGGCTAGAGTTCAGTCATCAGGGCCCAGTGCCAGAACTGAGGTGCGAAGTAACCAACCGCAACCTAAAGCTAGGGTTTACACCATTACCAGACAGGAGGCACAGAACTCCCCAAATGTGGTAGCAGGTATGTTGAATGTTTTTAATTTTGAGGCATATGCATTGGTAGATCCAGGATCTACACATTCATTCATCACCCTGCATCTGGCCTCTAAATTGCATTATGAATGTGAGACATTGAAGTATGGTCTGATAGTGAATACTCCTGTTGGTAGCGCAACAGTGATTGGTGAGGTATGTAAGAGGTGCATAATTAAGATTGATTAGGCAGAGTTAGAAGCTGATCTGATTGTATTGCAACTGAAAGAGATAGACCTCATTTTAGGTATGGATTGGCTCACTGCCCATAGGGCAGTGATGAATTGTTATACTAAGGAAGTAGTGCTTGAATACCCAAATCAGCCAAGATGGTGTTTTTGGAAGTTATT
>JANZXP010007977.1:0-14374 GCA_027576715.1 Erythroxylum flavicans | reverse complement strand
CAGTCCTGTAATAGCACATTTGGCATATCATCATGGAGTATTTTTGTATTTTGAGCTAAGTTGATGTTAATAACTCTAACAATATTTTCCAAACAAATATAATGAAATTAAATTCAGTGGCATGATTCTATTATATTAAAAGTTTGGATAATGAGATGTGAATGTACATGCTTGGCTTGACAATTTTGCCAATTAGAGTTAGCCTTAGAATAGCACGTAAGAGTGGGAAGGAGTGCATATGAAAAACACAGATGAAAGGAAATCGTCTATGATGATGTCACAAAATAGAAGAAAGGAAAATGTGAAGGAGAAGTATCGTCTACGCTGACGTCAGAACACAAACGAAACGGAAAATATGAAGGAGAAGTATCGTCTGTGTTGACGTCATAACAAAAACGAAAGGGAAACTATGAAGGAGAAGTATCATCTGTGTTGATGTCAGAATACAGAAGAAAGGATGAATCAAGAGTAAAAGGATCATCTGTAAGGACGTAAGAACATAGAGGATAGACCACAGACGATAAAGGGTCAACATAGAAGATAAAAGTCAACTACAGAGGATAGAACACAAAGGAGAGAACATAGGCCAAAGAGTATAAGAAGGACTTAATAAGTGATTTAGTTGAAGAGTATCGTCTGTGGTACTGTTCACGGACTTCGTCTGTGGTACTATTCATAGACTTCGTCTGTAGTACTGTTCACAAGAATTCGTCTGTGTTACTGTTCACAGACAAATGGACTTCGTCTATGTTACTGTTCATAGACTCCTTCTATGTTTCGCTTCTTCTATATTTACCTATACCTATCTTCTGTCCCATTGTTGACCCCTTAGACGATAGATTCGGACTTGAATGTCTTCATGGAAGTTGTAGATTTTGGAATCCTCTTTCAAACCATATAAGGAACACCTTGATTCAATTCCTCTAGAGAAAGTTATGGTAATTGGAAAACATCGTCTGTGTTACTGTTCACAGACTTCGTCTGTGTTATTACTCACGCTATCGTCTAGGTTACTGTTCATGGTTATCTTCTGTCCCATTTTTGACCCTCTAGAAGATATAATTGACCTTTGAGGTCTGCATGAAAGTTATAGTTCATGAAATCCTCCTTCAAACTAGCCAAAGAAACCCTAATTTGGATGCCTAGAGCAAAAGTTATACCAATAACTCTGAAGCACATATATGTAAGGTGTGGACTCGCCAACGCTATCCTTTGAAGTTCTTTAGGTTGAAATGGATAAATGATGGTCGAAGAGCGATGCTGAACTAAAAAGGAGAGCTATTGAGGGCAATTATGGGTGATGAATATGTGTAATCAGTACGTGACAGTGGTAGTATCGAAGAAGAGAGGATAAACACGATAATGGATAAGGTGATTCTCTTCCGGAGAATAACTCACGTCTTAGGATACGCTGCATGCGAGTTGGACTTCGGTAACGGGGTCCAACAAAGAGAGTAAGTACAAAGGTGAAAGGCAATGAAGATTGTCTTGCAAGTTGAAAATATCGTGGGCTAAAGGCTTGGTAAGAGTCATGACACATGTAATGACAAATATCACTTAAATATAATTGCCAATTGGATATTTAATTAGGCTCTTACATATCTCTTAATAATCAGTCCATTTATCACCCAATTTCTAAACCAATTGTCTCCTAATTTTCAATGTCACTTGTTAAATAAATCCTAAAGCCACTTGTCAATAATTTCTACTGCTATATGTCAATTATTTCTATTGTCATTTATCAATTTGTCTTGCCAATTGAAATTATTCCTAGTCCATAAATACATATTAATTCCAAAAATTTCCCACATTTTTCACCAAAAATTCTACACCAATAATATAGTTCATCAAACCAATCCCCAACACAATTTATTCACTATTCACATCATAATTACTTTAATAAAATAATTGATATTAGAAAAATGTCAATAAGTGCATGTACAATTATTTTAATGAGTATCAACATTAATATTCGCATGTGTGTGTATGTCATATTATGCATGAACATGAAATGCACTTTCTAACTTCTCATTAATCTCTCATGTATTGTATTCTAGGGTCTTAACCCTTAACATAGGATAACGGGATGTTACAGTGGGTTAATAGTATACTCTTCATGCTTGATGTTTGCTACATACTCTTCATCTTATGCATTTTTGTTCCAATTCTTCTCTTTCTTATTCCATAAAGACAATTGACTATGAATGTCAATAAGATGGCTCAATGAGTGTACTTTCAACTCACTTTATCTATTATGCTTCCAAATTGTAGTTAAGACCAAATATGAACTAAAGTGAATGTCAAACATTTTAAAGCATTAATCACTAAGTGTCATCCATTAAATGTATCAACAATTAAGCGTATATCAAGTTCCCATACACTTAGCTTTTGACTTTTCTTGGGTAAATCATCAAAATCAAAGTCACAAACTAAAATATTTACTCATCTTTCATACTTTTGAAGAATAATTAATCATAAGAAAAGAGGAATAACTTTTAAAAACCATAGCAAGAACTCAACACTCAATGCTTCTACTCATAATTAATCAACAATCACCACCTTTAGAAACTGAGCAATTTAGACGTAGAATTGGAAAAATATGTTTAAATAAGATAGATCCATAGGTACACTCAAACACCATTCATGATCAAGACACTTCACAACTTTACATATCATTTCATTTCTCTAGCACTAAGATTCGCATGCATAATCATCAAGCAAAGGACTTTTCTAAAGTTGTAATGAAGGTAAGGGTAAGGTGAGATGTATTTGGATAATATGGCATAAAAGCTATCGAAGCTAGTGAAATAAGAAAAACACTCAATATACCATTAAGTGCAAAAATCAATACTCACTCACAATCACACCACAAACCACTTGAACCATAATTAATTAAAATTGATTACTCATAAAAGTTGATGACAACAATATGTTAAAACTATAAAGAGCAAACTTTCAAAAACAAATCTACGTCATATGCAACATACTCAAATCACTCATTCAATATAACTTTAGGAGGAGAAACTAATAATGAATAGCTTTTCAAAACAATAGCATTTCCTCCTTGATACTTTTATTTAAACATTTTTTTCTTTTCTTGTCTTTCCTTGTTTTCAACTTTTTTCTTTTCTTTCCTTTTTTGATAAAAATTGAAAAAAGCTACAATAACATAGGAATTTCATTGATAAGACATAAAATGACATCCCAAATAATTATAACCAACCTACATATATATACACCCCACACTTATACTTTAGTGCATCCACAGTTATCTACAATCAACAAATGCTCCACTAGCTTTAAGACTTGGGTAGGACATTTGATTAGGTTTAAATCATGTAATGAGATTAACATAAAAAGAAAGGCTCATAAAGCTTAAAGGAGCTTAATAAAGGAAAAATTTATGTCAAATGGGAGGCTATTCGGCAAATGTAGTTAACGAAACAAAGAATGCCTATATCATTTCCATGTTAATGCATGTGATAAAAATGTGGTCTCGAATAGAAATTCAAAGAAAAGTCAGGACGTAGTTGTTATAAAGGTCATAAATAAACAAAAGGCAATAAGACTAATATGGATGTGTTAGTCTAAAATGGCTCAAAATCTCATTGGTTGTGTCTACCACTAGTCGTACTCTTTGAAAGATAATGCATATTAACCAATAACAAGAGTAAAAATACATACTCAATTTGCCATGGATTTTTCTAGTTAATGCACTCTCTAATTATGACTACACGCCACAAGAAAATTGCAAATTACCGATGGAAAATTACCTATGAAAAAATTTAATTGCTTTCAGTAGTTAATTTTTTTTGGGAAAAGCTAATTTGTGACAAAAAAATTCATTGCTAAAGGAGGAGACCAAACTTTGCTAATGGAATTTAGTGAAAAAATAGTGAAAATTATAGTAAAAATAGAAGCTAATGGTTCTCGGTAGATTACTATAGAGGGATATTTTCGTTGGTAATTTACCTAAGAAAATATCATTTTGTAGGTAAATTCAAACACGTTAGGATATATTATGGTTTTAATTGGAAGGAAAATGACTTCGTTTGTGCAACCATAAATGACATCATTTCCTTACCTATTTAAACGAACATAGAGAACCTCTCCGCCTCATTGTCAAACGTCTCTGAAACTTTTCATTTTTTCCTCTTCCATCATTATCATGGTCTTCAGCTCCATACACCATCTTCGTCATCTTGATCTCCAGTTAATCATCCACCGTGGTTATTTATTCCTTCTTTTTACTTGGTTTTTATTTTTGTACTTGTTGTTGCTAGGGAAGCATTTGTTTGGGTAGGTTTTGGTTCACGTGGTTTGTGTTGTCTACGTCTATTTCTGCTGTTAACGGTTCATTGTGCGTTTGAATGTGTTCATATTGGTGAAGAATACCACGTGCTGGTGTTTTTGTTAATTGTTAAGGATGAATTTCTTATTCCTATAAATTGTTCGATGAAAGTTCTAAAGATGGGAATTTTATCATTGCAAGAATTTTTGTTTGTTGTTCTCTCATTGAATTAATTGCTAGATAAATTGCATGAATTTATGTTTGTTATTTTCTTATTTCACCCATGAATTTGATGTTGTTTGACTTATTTCCTTATTAATTGGACTGTTAAAATTTAATTAAGGTTCTTTTAATTGTAGTTAAAACTATAGTGTTTCAATAAAAAATAAACTCTTTTAATGTCAAAAGTTGAATTCAATTGGCTTCATCAAAAAAATTAAATTGTAGATAGCAAGGTCTTAAGATTTTATTGTGATAAAAAGTTAATTTGCCTTCCATTTTTTGAGCCTAATTTAATGAAATTACGCCTAAATTATGGAGGTTGTATATTTTATATCAATGTTATCAAATATGCTTGAGGTCTTAAGGTTATTTTGTTATTTAAGGAAGTCATATTTAATAATGACTTATTTAAGGGTAATAGGAGGACATATGATCATTTAGTATAGAATCATTTGTGGAAGGGAAAGTTAAAGGAAAACGAGTATGGATAAGTGGGAGGAAAATTATGTAGGATGGTCAAAATTAGGTCATCTTTATGTATTACTAGTATTGAGCCATAGTTTTCCAAGTTTACTAATAAAATGGGTCCTTTGTGCTTATATGGCATTGAGCCATGAGCCCTAATTTCTTAAAAGTAAATAACTTTGAGAATTTTCTTTTTTCTTATTTTTCATTTTCTCTTCTTTCGTCTTTTTCAAACTAAAAACACTAATTCATAATTTGTACAACAAGATTAGCTTAACGGCATTTATTTTGGAATAAAAGGAAAATCATAAGCAAATAGAATTGTTGAGTAAATAAAACCACTAAGCATGTAATTAAAAGAGAATTAAGTAAAAGAAACTACAACCGTAAAGTAGTTTATCATACATCTTCTTTAGTCCTTATAATAATCAATCAAACAAACACATCTTCCAATAAAAAAGATTCTAAGGAACAATTTTAAAACCTAAACATAAAAGAAAACAATACATCAATTTCTCAGTGAAGGCATAAAATTTTATTGTAGATGTTTTTCAGAAGGTCCATCATCCTTTATTTCCTATCACTCTTCACTGTTGGTTTAGTCTTCATAAAACTATTTTAGTGTTATAAATATAAGAGTAATTGACTTATTATCCTTTACAAAGGTAAACCTATTCTTGAATCTATCATAGACAAATTTATTATCATATTGCCTTACTCTTTTCAATAGAACATGATTAGCATGCATTGCTAATACAATACAAAGCACCTTATATTTATATTGCTAAATAGAAAAAGAAACTAGCATCTATTTGTTTAACTTAATCTAACTTATTCAATCATTGAAGTATGTATGAATACAAATGCTTTAAAAAGAAAAACTCAAATTGTCTATAAAATAACACTACCTATATTAGTACTGTTTCCTCCATCAATAATTATACTATATACCTTATTTTAAATTTGACATGTAGTATGATATATGTATCTTTCATTTCTCTATCTCATCCTTATTGATTTGAGTATGCTTCTAACTATAAATTTTACACCATCAACATGATAATCAATATCGTCATCATTAGATCATAATTTTTAAGTTTCTCTTTTAGTGTTGGATTATGCTTATCTTATATCTTCACTTTAAGAACATAAGCATTTTGAACCTTTTGTAACTAGACAATTTGATTATATCATCTCTCTAAAAGGTCTCTCACATCATTATACATGGCCTTCATCTTCTTAAATTATTATTTCATTGCCTAAGAAAGAAGATCACATTTTCCTTATGCTCTTTAGGTGTAAACTTATCTTTAGAAGGCATACTTATAAGCTTCCTAAAAAACAATAATTTATAAACATTTTTTCTTAACTTATTTTACTTTATTGTTTTCTTTATATATATATAGATATAACTAATACAATATAAAGAAAAATAAATAATAAGATGATTGAAACAATTTTGATGATCCTAGAAATAAAAAGAAAAAACTAAGAATAGAAAAAAAAGAGAGACTTAAAAATGAATACTAGTAATTGTGACTAAACTTTTGAATATAAAGAACCAAGAACTAAATATATAAAGGCCAAAACTATACAAAGTAGAATCTCACAAGTTTTGGGTTTGTTTAGTAAAGCGTGAAGGATAAGAACCGTCTTTTAATTTGGATTAAACTAAATAAATATCATAAATCTATACATCTTATTGATGAAGTTTGTTCCTCTTTATATTTGATTACATATGATTCATACTTAAGTTGAAAAACTAACAACTATTACTACTTTAAATAATAACTCTGAAATGATAATACTACTTTAATTGGAACCTTAATATGTTTGAGAAGTGCTCTAAAGGCAATCACCTTTAGCACTTATTGTACAAATCATTTTATGATTAACAAAGGCATTTTCATTATTTCGATGTTCATACATTTAAGGATTGGATGTTGATCTTAAATTGATTTAATGAAGTCCTTGATACAAAACATAGCATGGAGGAAATCATTATGAGATCATGATAATGAGTTTCCTATTATGTGTAATTATGCTAGTATCTAAACTTTCCCTAGTTATAGGATTAATGAGATAGGATATCATTAATCTATATAGACAAGTGCATTTTATACTCCTTGATTAGATCAAGCAGTAGATCTCATAAGTTGTAGACAAGAGTTCTTTAGAATTAACATGTGGATGCTTACTAAGGGTAGTAAGTACATTGAATTGACCTACTATGAGATAATCATATGGATATTCTA
Source organism: Erythroxylum flavicans (assembly GCA_027576715.1). Classification (NCBI taxonomy): domain Eukaryota; kingdom Viridiplantae; phylum Streptophyta; class Magnoliopsida; order Malpighiales; family Erythroxylaceae; genus Erythroxylum; species Erythroxylum flavicans. Next base: position 7,141 of record JANZXP010007977.1, on the reverse strand, counting down.
TTCTAGTGTCAATAATAGTCTCCTCATAGCAATGGTTCAATATCCTTTAACTTGAGATGCTTAAGGATATCTCAGATACTAATCCTGTATTTTGACTCCATTCATCGGTGCCTTTTAGGGGTTACTTATAACGTGGTGAATAGGTATAGCTTGAGGTATTCAGTGGTAATTGAGTAGCCAATAAATGATTAACCACTTCTGATAGAAGGAGATGATACCCACAGCCTTTTGATGGGGTCTAATAACTCTTGGACTAGATATGATGTAGTCAGGTTAGTGGGAGTTGACACTTTGTCCATACTCTGAATCAAGTGGGTATAGATGGTGAAAGGACAAATTTCATGGCAACATTATGGATAGAAGTGTTCGTAGTCAAACCACTGACTTTCTAATTAATTGGGGGTCATAACTTGTCACTAGATACCGCTCTTGACTTACTTGAATTAAGTGTAAATTCAAGGGGCTAACATAACCGGGGACCTAATGGATAGGAGATCCAAAGGATGAGTAAAATGGTCTTGAATGGTGATTGAAGATAAAAGAGAGTGTTTCAAGATTGGATCGCGATGTGATCGTGGTAGAAAACATTGCATAGAATGGATTAGAAACAAATGTTGTTGGCTTCCATTCATACATGCTATTCATGGTCATTTACTTCCCATAATTTCCATTAATGCATGCTATTCATAACCATCAACTTCCTATAATTTCCATTAGTGATGGGGGTTATGGAAGGCTAAATGCTACAAAAAATTGAGATAATTTTCATGCATCTTGTGTAAAACACAAAGAAAAAGGAAAGGTTCTTTTTCTTATACACATACACTTTTTCTCTCTAACTCTCTCAAGAGTTCTTATCTTTACTAGCACAAAGAAAAAAATTCTAGCCATCTCTAAGTGAGGTTTCATCCTTCTATCTTCATGTAGACTTTCATTAGAGACAGTCTACGTTGATCATTGTGGTTTACGACAGCCAAATATGGAGAAGATTAAAGAACGAAGGAGATCGTTAGAAAGGCATGTAAACATCTTACATTTCATATTTTTGTTTTCTATATCTACTTGCATGAGTAGATCTGGTTTTTAAGTTTCTGTTTTATTTTAGCTGCATATATTTGATATATATATTATGTATGAGATGCATGATCGGAATCTAATGTAATATACTACTACTCTAGGTAGTCATTAGGTTTGCATTAATGACCCTTAATTTACTTATTTCAATTCTTAGAAGCATATACATTGCATAATCCTTTACATTTAGAGTGTAATGAATAAGAAATTTATTTTAGCTTTAAAGGAAATTAATTGATCTTTAACCTAACTTTAAGAAACTTTTGAAATGGTTATGATTTTTACATTTTATTTTAGGAAATCGATTAGAGAAAGAGTTGATATCAAGTAAATAATGACTATTTCATGTAGTTGTACTAAAAAATTTTTATTATACATTTTATTATTACCTTATATGAATTTGTCTTACTTTGAATGAAGAGTATATCCTTCCCATCACTTATATGAATTTGCTTACTTTGATATAAATAGGGAACTTCTTAAACTTCCTAGTGATAAAGATAATATCCTTCCCATCACTTGATAAAGTCTCTTCTTCATCACTTGATTATTCCTTTCGAGCTTTAAATTCCAAGTTCTTCATCTTTGTAGCCAACTTCTCCTATTATATCTCCTTGAGGAACATTTTATAGATAAAGAGAGATTTAATAATCCCCTTTAATGTAAGACATTCAAATTCTTGTCTTCTTAAATAATCTCAGCTTAGTTTTCTATACTTTATATAGATACCTAAGTAATTTTCTTATCATATCAATCTCAATATAAGATTTGGATAAGCCTTTAAGAGAATTTATAATTTCATTGAATTTAAAGCTCATACTTAAGGTTCTTTGATCACTCTTTACCTATATGAGTACATATTAATATGTAAGTATGTAACTTTTCTCTCCTTAACTTGGTTAGCTTCTTCATATGTGACTTTTAGAGTATGCTAAGTTTCACATACCAACTTAGACATGGATACATATTAAATTCATTCAGACCAAATGCATGAATTAAACTTTGGATGTCTTTACTATTCAATGAAATGAGTCTATTGTTATTGGTGCACTATGTGTCATAATCTAAACTGTCTTTCTTTTTTCAATTTCAATTGGTTCACTATGTGTCAGAATTTTAGTATCCCAATATTAAGGACTATTTGGCTGGGTCATTCCAATTCAAGAAAATCATACATTAGCAGTAGGAATTTATCGACGGAAACAAAATCGAGCTAATTACTGATGGAAAAACATTATCCATCGATAAAAGTGTCATGAAAATTTTCATTTTGTGATGAACATAATTAGCATCGGTAAAGGTGAATGGAAAACATTTGCACAAATTTTTTGACAAAATATAGTGACGACTAAACCATTCCCATCGGTAAAAATTACAAGAATGATTTCAGAAATTAAATAACATCAAAAAATTACCGATGAAAATAGTTCTGTCAGTGAAATATGCTTTGTTTAATAGTTAGTGTCGGTTTTTTACCAACGGTATATAATCCTTCGTTAATTTTCTGACAGTGAACACTCTCTGTCGTTAAAACATTACGAGAAATTACAAATTACTAATGGAATACTAAATTTGTTGCAAAATAATGCATGGTACGATATTTGGTGAATTTGAATACTGACATAAAATATGTTCCGTCAGTAAATGACGAGTTATTCATAAATAAAATGATGTTATTTCATTTTAATCCAAATGATGTTGTTTTAGTTATCATCTTAACCTGACCCCCCTTCCCCTCTGCTATTTTTCTTCTCTTCTCCCTCGGATTCGTCAGTTTTGTGTAATTTTCCTTGCTTCCACCATTGGTTTCTACTTATTTTTCAGCCCATCGTGCGTCATTTTCAGGTAAGCTCTCTATTGGGTTTATTTTGTCTCTAAGAAATGAAGCTCTTATATAGGTATATATATGTATACCGTGGGTGTTGGGTGGTTGGTTTTTGTGTGATGACTGTTCGTGTATGCGTTTTTTTGTGTCATTTTTGGTTTATTTGTTGTTTACATGTATCATTGTTGGTAAATAATAGAAAAATACATTTTTTGTGATTAGTTAGAGATAATACATATTGCCTATAAGTTGTTCTCTTAAATGCCCCTTAGAAAGAGACTTCCATTTTCAGATAATACATGAACTTGTTTTATGTTAATTTGAAGATATAATTGCATTCAGATATTGACAATGCTCATTCAACTTTTATGAGTAGTCATCCTCCCATTTTGTATGCATGTTGGGTAATATTGGGTGTGATCAATCAATTTACTTTACGAGTAGATTTTGTGTCTAATGATAATTTAAATTTTTTATGATTATAAATACCTGAGCACTTAGGTTTTGAACATCTTTATGATATTCTAAAGTTACAATAACGCTTTTATAATAGTTCTTAAGTATTCACAAGTAATCATTCATTTATTGTGAAGTGATTATGAACCATTGAGCATTAAAGTGAACAAACACATTTTTTTCAAGTTGTAAAGAAAATTTGGCATTGTATCTCTTATAGTTGATCTATCTAAGAAGGATTTAGGGTACTCGTAATCTTCAAGAAAGATTGTATAAGAGTTACTTTTTATTTAAAAAAATATTATTGTAAGAATGTTCCTCTTTGCTTAGTTGAAAGAAAATTTCAATAGATTCCTAAAAAAGATTTGGGAAGTGGACGTAAACAAGGTTTGATTATTGAACTATTGTGAATTAGTTTGTAATTTTTTTGTTACGTTCTTTATATTATTCTTATTCATTTGATGGAAATTTTATATATTTTTGTTTAATATCATCATTCAACTTAAAGTCAATAAAGTTTTATTTTTAAGTTGAGAAAGTGTAAATGTCATCATTATTCATGTTTTTAACATATAATTCCTCTATTATTATAAGTCAATGTCCTTAATTTTGTGTAATTTCATTTCTTTAGTAGTTAGGACTTGACAAAGATTGAAGTTAGAGTTTAAGCAAGAGTTTAAGTTCAAATAGGAAGCTAGAAGTTGTAGAAGCAAACTGATCGTGGACACATTCAATGAAAATGACTAGTAGCACAATTTGATTTAGAAGTTTTCTAGCACAATTTGATTTAGAAGTTTTCTAGCACAATTAGGAAATATTTTTGTAAATATCTCTTAGAGATATGATGGGAAACTTATGATAGTGTACTTAAAATGGATTAGATATACTATTTAAAAAATTTTATTTTGTTATTTAAAAGAAGAAAAGTGAAGGAGGATTTTTTTTTGACTTGGTTTAGGAAGAATACATTATCTTTTAACTTTAGAAAATGCTGAACTAGTATTTTGTTTTCTTCTTTTGGAACACGATCATAATTGAGAATGAATTTGCAAGGCTTAATGCCTTACTTGGTTTAAAGAACCCAAAGTTATTGAACTAAGTATTTATGAGACTCTTGTTCTTAATGAAATTTCTTTACCCATTCAATATTTAATATTTGTTTACTTTACTTAAATGATTGTATTCATTCTAAATCCATTAGATTTATATTTATTTTCACCTTTTTTTCCAAAGAAAATGAAAATCAATTTTGAATTTTTACCACAATATTATATATTATATTACATTATAGAATATACATTATAGAATACATTCTAGTAGAACTATATATAAGAACTATATATATATATAGCTGTAGCATTCTATAATTATAATCAAAATTAGAATTATATATAATAATATCTATTTATAGTTAAATCTTATCCATTTTCATTTTATAGTTAATCTATTTTATAGTTAATAGGTAAATCCATTTATAGTTATAACAATCTATTTATACTTATAATGGTAATAGGTAAATTTAGACTAATCTAGTTTACATATAATTAATTTATTTATATAATTTTGATTTATATAATTGAAATACTTAATTTATAGTTATAGTTTATTTAATTTAACTTTTTCTTGGTTTATATCTTATCTATTTTAGTTTATATATATATATCTTATTACATTCTAATCATATTTATTATATTCTAATCATTTCTATATGTAATAATTATCTAAATATAATATATATCTATATATAATTATCTAAATACAATAATTTATTGTAAAATAATGAAAATAATTCAAAATTTTGAATTTTGAATTATTTTATATTTTATCAAAATTTTGAATTATTTTTTATAATTTTTGTTTTTTCACATTCCATTTCATTTTACATTTAATTAGATTTATTTGAATTATTTTTATAAATTCAAAATTACAAAAAAAGTTTGAGCCCTCCCTCTAGTTTTTTGTTTTCTTTATTTGTATTTTTCATTTTGGGAACTTGTAGTGAACTTTAATGTATCCAATATTTCTAATTAGAAGTAGATATTAGGATTACTGTACTACATTAGAAACTAGAATTCTAAGAAGAATATTTGTTTGGGCTAAATATACATAGTACATGTGTTATCTTGTTCATCAATTTTTGTTATTCTTAATAATATTAATTAATTAAATCTAAGATCATATATAGTTTGTTAATTAAAAATAATTAATAAAATAGATGTTTTTAATTGTTTGCATATACGAGAAAATTGGTAGAAATACCATGATGAATACTTATTGGTAAACTAAAATTAATTTCAGTCAAGGATCAATACTAGTTTAATATTGGATGTCATCATAGACATAATCTAGTATAACTTCATGAAGGTATGAAGCAGTTCAATAATTTGTTTATGTTTAAACATAATCTAGATAACTTCATGAAGGTATGGAGAGTTGTCATTATAAAAGATGCAACATGCTTAAATTTTGTGACTTTGATTCATAGCATATGAATTGGCAGATAATATGCTTCTTACCCTTATGATAAATGGGGCATATGTAATGGCTTTTATAAAATGTGATGCTATAATGATAGTGAGAATGGTATATTCTTCCGTGCTCTTTTAAGTTGACCTTATATGAAAATTTTGTCTATTTTTGCTTTAATGTCATGTACTCTAAGTCTAGAATTCTCATAATTCATAAAAATTTTCTTTTGTTGACAATTGAATGATGATGTATGAGTATTCAAGTTTTAGTGCATATAATTGGATGTTACATACTCATTTGGTAATTTAGGCAATAACTCATCTTATAAATGCTTACCCCTTACAAAAAGTGTCTTATAATTGGAGGTTCATTTTTATAAGTAAAACCAATTGTCGCATAATAATGTTTTTAGATTATACGAGAAATTGTTATGTGAGCTTATGCCAGACAAAACATAGGATGATATCAATAAAGAAGTTGGAAGACACTTTCCTCAATGGTTCGGGCAGTATGTAAGTCATACTTTAAAATGATTGAATTATAAGATTTAAGTGTTCAAACTATAAGATTGTAGTTTTAATTTGGTATTTTCCTTTCTGTAGGCCTTAGAAAATCCAATTAAGAACAAGTTCATATGTGATCTTTTGAAGGGACCTTTGCGAACTGTTAAATCATATCCGATGTATTTTGTTAATGGATACAAATATCATACATAATATCATAGTCATAGCATGGCAATAATAAATAGTGGAGTTTGCATACAAGGAGAATTGATGGATTACTATGGTACTTAAAATTGAGTACCTTGCATTGCCAATAAAGCGAAGTGTGATATTTAAGTGTTAGTGGTTTGATCCAACTCCAAATGTTGGTACAAAAGTGCATAGCTGATACAATCTAGTTGAAATTAACAAGTGAAGAAGATTTTGACAATTTGAGCCTTTCGTGTTGGAAATGCAAGCGATTCAAGTGTATTATGTCCCTTTTCCTAGCTTACGACAAGATAAGTTAGATTAGTTGGCTATTTGAAAAGTTAAACCTCAAGGTGTTTTTGAATCACATGGAAAAGCAGAATAGAGAATTGAAAGTGAAGCGTTTCAAGAAGATGATTATTAAATCAATTCATTTGTCTTATATAAGGATAATGAACCTTTGAACGATTCATGTAATACATATGTTGATTTTCTGGAGAGGATGAGGAGCCTGAATTGATTCAAATTCTTCAAAAAAAGAAGATGGTTTTGATTTACAATTAAGTGATGATAGCGATTAATTTGTGTTTGTAATTGAATATTATATTCAAGTAATCAATTATTT
>JANZXP010007956.1:0-14376 GCA_027576715.1 Erythroxylum flavicans | reverse complement strand
GTTATCATGAATCAAGAAGTCATTATCAAGAACAAAGAAGCAGTTAGAGACGAAGGTTATAAATATTAGTCGTAGTCGAAGATGCTAAAAATTTAGAAATTTTGAGACAAGTTAAAAAGCTAGACAATCTGAGAGAAAATTCTTACAGTGCTTACTTAGAATAGAGTTAACATTACTATAATAGAAGCTCACAATCTTTTTCTAGTGAGAGAAAGAAAAGCCTGATAGCCTAGAGAGGCTAAGATAGTAAAAGAATACTTTGTAAGGGACCTGAAGAGGCTCTAAAAGGGAAGAAAGAATACTTGTAATCATTTGGAGAATTGTGGAACACTCAGATGAACTCTGAGGACTGGACGTAGCCCACGGTTTGGGGTGAACTAGTATAAAAATCGCATTGTCTATTCTCTACTCTTTACTTTAGTTTACGTCGTTGAAACTTTTAGAGAAGTAATTTTCGATTTATCTATGTAATAAGTTGAGATATTCTTCTAATAGGAAAGAAAAGTTTTCTTTTTGAAGATTTTATATTAAAAAGGAAGATACACCATTCAGCCCCCCCTTCTTATGTATCTAGTTTCTTGAACTTAAAGATTTTATTAACGTGTGATTTACTTCAATGCATTTAGGCTTGAATGAGGCTTGAAATAAACTTAGTTTGATGATGGAATAAGTGATTAAATGAGTGATATGCATAGGGTGATGATTGAGTATATAACTTAAGAATGAATTGTTATACACCAAGTGTTTAATTCTAGAAAATTGGAGATGTTATAAGAATGAAAGTGATCCTATGAAGGCTAATGTGATTCAAAGAGGATGAATGATGTGTATTAAGTAAAGCTGAATGATAAATTAGATATTTATGATCTTACAATGCTAGAATAACCTTAGTGAATGATTGAATGATGGACTTAGAATAATCTTGAATAATTGAGGTGTAAACCTAAGTTCAAATTAGACATATATGAGTTTTGGAGTATGAAAGATCATGAGATGTGAATTAAAGAAATATACTTGGGATTGTCATTGAGCATGCATTATACATAACACATATACATATATGTATGATTGAGTATTAATGGGATTGTACAAATTAGTAATGTGTAAACGTGTATGTGTTCCATGATATAGAAGTGTAATTAGAGAGACAACATCCAAACATTGTCTGCACATCGAGGCAATAACTATTTGGAGAATACTGTGAGTAACGTAGATGTTCTCCCTATGATTGTTTATCTTTGCTTAAGTGTCAAGTGTTGAATTGTTATCAATGTGAATGTGTTGATTCTGGACATTGGTTGTTCGAGGCATTTGATGCATGAAAATTATATTGGAAGTGCTCATTGTATGTGAATTTGACAGGAATAAGTGTACTCAACATTTTTGTTAAATGTTGGACTTAGTTCTGAAGAAAAATGTGAATTTTAATATGAATGTGAATGATCAAACATAAGTGATTGATTGAATACATATGATGCGTTTCACTAGATGAATACATGATAAGATAAAGGCAGTTGTAACCGAATTCGCCAGTGAAAAAGAGCTTAAAGCTCAAAATATGGTAAGAGCCTCTAGCTCACTATGTATAATGAGCTCGGTATCTCCAACGGATACAAAATAATTATTAATGAGCCCGATATTTATAATGGATACAGATAGTGAAAAAGACACTCAGTCATAATAACATAATAATTGAAAGTGAGTCTCATGAGCATTGCACATATAATTTGATATGCATTATATGAATAACCAATTTGAATTGTATAAACTATTCTGAATGTGAAATGTTAAATGAATGGAAAAAATTGTCTTTGATTGATCATGATGATTAATGAAGTGATGTGAACTATGTGGTTATATGAATTGAATATAAATTGTTACGTTATATGTTATAAGTGAGCACATCGATGATGGCTTACTCACTAAGTTTGCAAAACTCACCAAAATTATAACATTGACTTTCAGGTACGAGAGAGGTGACTTAGTTGCTAAGAGGCTCTAGAAGAAAAGTAGTTCTTATGTTTTGGATAGAAGAAATAGCTCAAAGGTTGGTGAGTTGAGACTGAAGTAATAGATAGAGTTTTTGTATAGTTCCTCATTTATGTAGCATATTTTCTAAACAGAGCTATAGACTCTGATAAGCTTTTATATATGGATGATGAATGTAATGCTACAATGTATATTATGTTTCATGAAATGAAAATGAGGAATTGAGTTTTAGATATTGTGATATGCATATTTTAATTATGATGCCTTAATAAGTGATGTGATTGCTCGAGCACACTACTTCCATCGTGTATGTGCTCGAATGCCAGAAGGACAGACGGGCATATATCAAATGGGAGTAGGGTGCTACATAGACAATGCATTAGTATAATTATTTAGTAAGAAACAAATTTTTTTGCCTTAAAGAAATGTCTCATGAGTAAAATAAAATTATTGAGTTAGAATTTGTTAAAGTTTTTAAACAATTGATTGGCATTTCATTTTCACTAAATCATTGAATGGGAATAGTATTTGCATAATCAAATGGGAATTAGTTAAGAATAATGCATATTCTTTTTGATTTCCTAATGTTTTTGTACGCATGTGATCTAACCTAGATATAAATGTTTATAATCAATTATAGCAAATTAATTAAACTAGATTATTCTAGAGTATCAATCTTATAGTGACTATACTATTACACTTATTAATCTTAGCCAAACAAATAAAATAAAGACAAAAAGATTTAATGAAACATAAATTATGGATTAACTAAAGCAAGATAATTAAATAATAATGACAAATTAAGATAAAAAATTTTGAGGTACACTTATATAGAATTCTAATTATCATATAAGATTGATTGTTAAGCTTTAAATAAAAGTTAAACTAATATAATTATGCCCTCTCCTGAGGCATATAGGTGTATTTAACTAGGCAATAACAACCTCCCAATTCGCACTTTAACCTATCAAGCTTAGTTAATTTTTTTATTATCACAATAGTCTAAGATAATTCAAATTCTAGATCTTAGGTGTCTATTCTCCTAGTGCACATATTTCACTTAACCTTTCAATCATCCAAAAAATACCTAAGATTGAATCTATGATAGCTAGTAACACAATCAATAATTAAAAAAGAAAAGAATAAATTCAACCAACAAATAATTAAATCATATATTAATAATTAAAGAATCCATCACAAGTTACATCCCTAGCTCTAGCTATCATTTTTAGCTAGTAAACACATTGAAAATTAAACCAAAAAAAATTATTCTAACATAAGGAGAATAGAAAAGATAAAATTTAGAGAAGTTGTTATGTTCTCCTCCAATCTTACTTCCCAGCAAAACTATAAAATCATTAAAAAAACTAGCATATAACATATACGTGATATCAAGTTGTAACTGGTGGTTATATTATTTCTATTTATAAATTCAAGAAGAGGCCAAATCCAATCTAGCATTAACTGTGGTGTTAGTCTTATTCCTATTTTCTTAGACCTTTGTGAAAAATAGAAACCAGTCTTATTCCTATTTTCTTAAACCTCTGTGAAAAATAGAAACCTACCTACAGGCAAGTCCTATGCCTGCGTACAGGGAAGTTCAAATCCTATTGTGGCTTGTTCCACCAAATTTTATATTTTTGACATAATTGAGTTATAATTAACTCTTAAAGTCTTCTAAAAAGTTTTTATCCATCTTTTTATCTTATAAAGACTCCAAAAGCTACACAATTGGATAACTATGGCCAAAGTTGCACTGAATTTAGTGTTTACACCTCAAAATCATCACCTCCATGACACTAAACTAAATATAGAAAACATAAAAGAAATCCATATTAAACTTGATATAAAAGTGTCAAATGCCAAATAAGATAACCCTAAATAACATGTAAAATATAAACCTATTAAATTCCCTCCGCACTTTACTCATTGCTTATTCTTAAGTAATTAATAACAAATAAACCTTAACTACTGACCTAAACTTAACTATCTAAAGCAAAACTGATTCCTCTCTCATATATGTACAATGACATTTAGCATACTTTATAAATCTTTTAACCCTTAGGTGTCCTTAGTTGAGGAGTTATAGTCTCCTGAGGGTTCACTTAAACGCTACCCACAAATATTTATTTACAATCAACTAGCCTTATAGTTGATAACATACGATATACACATTCAAGTGTTAAAAGAATTGTAAAATTTAAACATATAATACTCTATAAAGAAATCATAATACAAATTAATCAAAGAAAACACTATTATACCTCCTTCTTTAAGTTCAAACATTAAATTGAAATAATTTTCTAGCAATACATCACTCATTCACACTAGTGTTTGAAATTTTTATGAGGTGCTCTTATCATCTTGTCATAGTAGTAATTTACTATAAGTTTCAAAATTATCATATCTCCACTACAAAAATGGATATCTAAAGATAAAAATAAAAAGGACTTTGGTTAGTGATGTAATGGTGCTAAAAGGTTAAATAAGTCAATCAAGGAAAGGAATAAGAAAAACATAAATATTCACAACTAGTTGAGAAATAATAAATAAATCTAAAGAACTAAGTAAATTAAGTATTACTTCATTAACTCCACATATTCTTGCAATCATCTTCATTTCCATCATTCTTTTGAAACTCAAGAATCCATGAAAAATGATTTTTAACACTTTTTTCTATTTTTCTTCTTTTTTTCCTTTTTGTTGACTTTTCAAATTTGGCATGAGATTTCTGTTGTAAGATTACCACTTTCTTACACATTACTAGTTCTCCCACACTTATTTCCTAGAATCCCATTCTTCAAAACATAATAAAAAACAAGTAAAAGCTCTACTAGTCATATATTAGGAGTAAATACTTATTTTCTTTTTAAAATCAAGGTTATTTCAGAAAGCATTACCAAGAAAAATCTTCAAATTTATATAAGGTGCAAGAGGCTTACTAATGGATTAATGTATTAAAAGATAGGCAATTTGGCTCAAACTCAATCTTAAGTTCCCTTATCATTTTATGCTTGCGCAAATTCTACATGTAATCTTAAAAAATGAAACTTAAGTTTTAGAAATTCAAAACCAAAGAAGATACCCATATAAGAAACAAATGAAATATTTCATAAAGACTAAAATTCCTCACGAGATTACTCAAATCAGACTAAAGCATCTTCACTTAACAAATTTAGTTTCCTAGCATTCACCAAATCAAGATTCGCATACCATTCATTTAATCATAGTACAGATTCAATTTTCTAGTTAATATCAATAAAGAATCATTCATAAACTCATGCTATCAACATAAAGCTACTAATAAAAGCCAAAAAATATAACCTAAAAGAAAACTAAAAACACAAAAAAATTAAAAATTTTGGTAATTTTCATGTAATTAGATTAATCTATCAATATCAAATCCATCAGCACAATTAGAACAATATCATCCTTAATACACATTTGATTTATGACTTCTCGTACTTAGGAGCTATATGGAATTTAGTAAAGAGGCAATGTCACTGAACCATTGATGTTCTTCTACTACTTCCAATCTTCTTAAAGCTACTAAGGAAGTTTACTTACTAGCTATAAGTAGATGTACACGTGAGCTGTGAAGGGAAAGAAATATCAAGAGGTCTAAGAGGAAGGAAAGATCATTAGATGAAAACAAAGAACTTGTTCTCTATAACATTAGGTAGTAACTCTTAGCATGCAAACAATCTTCAAAATATGATCAGGCTCTAATCATGTCTTAGAGACATTAAAAAGATGAACACTTAGAACCACAAACTCAATTACCTACTATATGTGGGAAATCAATGAAATAGGGGAAGCATAAATACCTTGAAACTAGAAGGAAGTGAATTGGATCTTTGGGAACCTAGAGATCCATCACCTATAAATAGTTAATAAGAATTATGTATGAAAATCTAAGTCACCCTGTAATAATTAGACTTAAGGCTACAAAGATGTAACTCATAATAGATAAAGAGGGAAAGAATAACTTTTGACAAATCGTACCTAAGGTGTAATAATAAGAGCATAGAGCAATGTATTGTCTACCAAATCCTTTGGCAGAGTTGTGGGGATTCCAATCCCTAATTTAGTAAAGTTTAGAAGCTTAGAGATTTGCATGAGGGTAATTTCAACTCCTTATACAAAAATTAGTATGTTGTAGCTCTCTTGATATAAAACAATTTGTTTTAGGTTCACTGATTAAGGGGAGTTAGTTTTAACTTTCCAGAGTCATATATAGATTGGGTTCCACATTCTATGGAAGAAAAATGTTTTGTATCCCATTATTAACGTATTAATGAAAATATTTTTTTTAATTTAAAAAAAGTAAGAAAATAAAAGATCTATGAAACTCCTTTAAAACATGCACAACTAAAATGGAAATTTTCTTGTCCTGAAGTACATAACTGTACTCAAAACCTGCATAACTCTGATAAAATAAAATTGTGGAGGCTCATAAACTTGCATTAAAACTTCTAATAAAAATTCCTAAATAAAATTATAAGTATGCATGAAGTGATGAAAGGTTTAAGGTCACTAGGATAGTGGAGGTAGTGGAAAACGGTGAAGATATGCCATCATTAAATCTAGCTTGACATTTATACCAATAAGTTTCTATGAAGTTATTAATAGATGATGTTAGCAATCATATTGTAACTATCAGTAGGCTATTAGTTGTCCTTGTGTTTATTTTTTAACCCTTCACATCTTTGACATCATTATCTACCCTCTCCTCTTGATCGAGTTTGTTTAAATACCCTTTATCAAGTCTATGTAGATCAAACCACTTATTATTCATCTAAGTGTACCTAAATAACCTCATTTGATCATCATTGATAAAATCAGTGTCTTTGACCTTTGCAACCCTAAAGCAAAAGAGGTCTAACCTTTTCTTTGCTAAAAGCTAACTAATTAACACTAGGAAATTTTTTTTTCGGACTTTAGTCAAACCACGCTATTATTTGATTGTAACATCAAGGAAGAAAATTATACTTGTAATGTATTGCCTAACTCGTTGAAGAGTAGATGAATGAGTTATAAGTTTATAGTCTAAATCTAGTTTGAATCATTAAGTTAAAGTTAGACATTATGGCTCAAGATGTAAGCCACTGGCTGGGGTTGGATGGCTAGTGCTTATATAAGTAGTGATCTATCTAGCAAAATAAGAATCTTTAATCTAAACTTATGAAACATATCCCTTTACCTAAATTTATAATGCCTCAATAGCCTTACAATATGAAAACTCAATCTATTGCACTTTTATGGTAGTATAGGGTGCTCCTCAATGATCTCTTTAAAAAATGAAAACTTTTGAGCCATGAATGTAGGAATAAAGGGCTATAGGTGTTTATTTGGTTTCTCCTTTATATTAGCTACAAATTTTTTAATTACCTCTGGGTAGTAATCATTTTGTGGAGTCAACAAGTGATCTCCTTATATACTTTGAAGCATGTTCCAAATCCTGAAGACTTAATCAACATTTAAGATGATGGTCTTCTTGAGTATTGCTCCTCCTCTTTAACAATTCCTTGTTCTTAAAATTTATAAACCTTGAAATGTCCTCTAGAAGGGATATTATCAAAGAATAAATTGGAACCTCACTCTTAATATCCTTTTCCTTATATTTTAGAGGAACGATTTAACATAATAAATAAAGCTAACTACTTGCTATAATTCACAATTTTACTTCACAATAGCACACTTGTATAACACTTCTTCACAATTCCAACAAACACAAACCATAATACCAATAAAAATATACCACAAACTATATAACCTATCCAATTATCTTCCTAATCACAATAGTAATAACACAAAATCATAAGTACTCTAATTAAGCTTAATATTCAACTTGACTGCACTAAAATTATAAATTTAGCTAGAACAACTTACTTGGAACATAGTATACTCAAACTTTATTCTTTAGTTTCTCCCAAAACATCTAGAAACAAAAATCCATAATCTGTGTCTTTGAATGAAAAAATATGCATATTGGGAATCATGTGTTTGCAGGTTATATTGTTAGATTTCACAATGAGATCAAAGTCATATGTACCTTATACCAACATCAATCTTGTTTCCTAATATCCAAAATTTTGCATGCTCACAAGATTAGTTCTGGATATAATTCTCAAGCTGGTTCTAATTTAGTTATGGATATACTTCTCAAGCTATTTCTATTTTTTATTTCTTTAAAGTGCTTGCTTGCTTTTAAGACTAGTGATGGATATAATTTCTTACATTAATGTCAATTTTAGTATTTGTTTAGATATTCATGCCATTATTTTAACATCGACGCCTATCTTACCTTGAAAATTAGCATTGGTTACTCTCTTTAACCCTTAGTTGATGCTTTAACTTGATTTCTTCTAGCTTCTTTCGACTAAGTCTTCTACATCATGACTTTTGGCTCATTAAACATGATATATATACATGTAATAACTTACTAGAAAGCAAAAACTACAACCTAAAAAAATCATACATCACTAAACAAAGAAATTATGTTAGTTAAATCTTAATAATTATTATTATTACAAAAACTTCAACTCTTATACTTAGAAATAGCATCACCTTTAATGCCAAATATGTAAGATGACAAAGTCAACCAAAGGAGGTAATTAAGGTCTAGCTTAACTCCATTCAAGTTTGGTATAGTAAATGTCATGACCAAGAACCACATCGGGCATATGACAACCGCTTCATACTCAAGCTAAGGATACTCATAATACCCTTAACCTGACTATACAAGGCTAATTGAATATCTTTCAAAACATTTGGACAACACAACAGTTGTATCTTAAGAATCCCAAAACTTAGTCAAAACACTTGTAAATTAGTTATAAGTGCACTTCTATATTCATATTAAAACTCTACCGCAACTTCTGGACTTTTAAGTTTGCTTAAGAGTAATCTCTACGACAATACAAAAGGTTCATAAATAAGGTCATTTACAAACCATAAGATAGTCAAGAGTTAATTCACAAAATTATAAAGCATATCAACATAATCAAGAGCGACTATAATACAAAAGTACAAAACAGAGGTTACCCATGTGTGGTAATGCCCCGAAAAAGCTAAAAGACTGCATGAACCACTCAAAGCTATAAGCTTACCAAATTAACTTGCATGGTTGGAAAGCAGAGGGGGTGAGTGCACTATGTACTCAGTGAACAGGAAAAAACATCTATGGAAAGCAAAATGGTCTAAATAACCTAAGGACGATTTTACGCCTCTAATTTACATATAACCACTTCTTAAGTGAACACACATGACATAGAAACACATAGGCTTAATCTATGACTCATCCTATACTGGTTAGGAACCACATAGACCTAGCCTATTAATCACTCATTCAGTG
Source organism: Erythroxylum flavicans (assembly GCA_027576715.1). Classification (NCBI taxonomy): domain Eukaryota; kingdom Viridiplantae; phylum Streptophyta; class Magnoliopsida; order Malpighiales; family Erythroxylaceae; genus Erythroxylum; species Erythroxylum flavicans. The sequence goes on along the minus strand of JANZXP010007956.1, from coordinate 5,030 downwards.
AACATAGATTCTAGTTCTAGTACGTAAGAGCAGAAAAGCATCACATGTAAAATCGAATCTCGTCATGAAGCTAAATCTCAGAATAAGCTAAAATAGTTATGTGTGTTGCCATTAGTCAGTCAAACTAGTGTGCATACCCACCAATTCCAAGTGTTAGCTCGACTTTCATCTGTGGTGAGTCCAAACTACGGTCAACAAGAGCGTCATGACCGTAGATGATGACCTCATCAGTGACCAAACCTTTTAGTGTGCAGTCACCCGCAAGTCCTGTAAAAAGGTGTCACTGTGAGAACTTGACTTTTATGTACCAACATTAAAGGGTAAGGGGTTGATTAATCTATTACGTCTAGCACACAAATGGCCAATCGTTACCTTACTAATCATAAAAAATCATATACAAATATTAAGTACTAAAATCAAGTAAGGTACCATGCCTTTATTTATCGGTCCAACCGATAAAATGGATCCTTGTCATAGCTCTAAGCCAAAAGATAACATATACACATAGCATACATGACTCGTTTATGCATATGTAAGTTCCAAAATATTATTTCAAACAGTGAAAATCATGTTTTGCACTTAAAGTGTAAAGTTATTCAAATCAATTTCGTTTATTAATATATGAGTACACTAGCACCTATTTGAGATCTGCTATACATTACCTAGGTTCAAAATTCACATACTAGTTACTATGTATGTCTTGGGTTGTCCTAGTCCCATTTGAGAGATATGTTTTCCCTAACTCACCTTAAAAGAAGGAGTACACTCCCCTGACTTCAGCAATCCTCAGTACGAGCTCGTTGATCCACAGCTCCCGAGCCTTTATACATACAATATGCAATTTATTTACTACTCAAACATGGATATCATATTTATACATCATCACATAAGTGTATAAAACATAATATCACTATTTTTAAACTATAGGATTAGAGCATTAAGCTTCTCAAATGATTACTTCCCTTATTATTAGCATACGCTTTCTTTTGCATTTTCTAAGGGATTAAATGCCTTTGATCCAATATTGACAAAGTTGAAAGCATAATTAAGCACATTAGGCCACTACTCATCAATCTAAGCAAAAATTCAAGTTTACTCTAAGCAAACATGAAAGCCTCTTTCCAATGCACACCATTACAATCCCTAAATCCTAAGCCAAGTTCACTTAGGCATTTTATCAAACGCCTAATGTCGTGAACTTAAAAGCCTCTTTCTAATGTAAATTCTCCTCATTTTTCATCATCAATTACATTATACATACATAATTAACACCATATAATTCATTTAAACCATCAATTTCAAAAGACATTCAAAATTTCACAAACTTTCACCAAAGAGAGGGCATCTCGGCTTTGACTTAAGGAGACTTCTCTATGACTCATTTCATTGGTCTAAACAATATTTCATGCATATTCAGGCATGGAGAACAACATCTCTTAACACAAAACTCAAAATCATAATGTAGAGAGAGATAAGGCAAAATTTACCTAAACTTTCCTTTAGTGATATCTTAAAATCCTTTAAGAATTTATCAAATATAATGATAGATGTGAGTTCCTTGATCCTAAATTAACTTAGACCACCTTGGTTTGGGTTGGAGAATCAAAAAAATGGTGGAAATTGGGTTATGGACGAAAGTGTTCGTCTCCTCTCTTCTCCTTTCTTTTAATTAAAACAAAGTGTTTTAATGCTAAATGGTGGGGTGCACAGCCACACAGAAGGAAGAAGGATCTAGAATGTTAACTCTTCTTTGACCACACATGGTCAATTTACCTTTTTTCCCTTAGCTTATATGAAATTACCATTATACCCTTCTTTTCCTAAATTTGCATTTAAGCCCAAAATTTGAGAATGACCAAAAATTTTATTTTCATTTTGGCCCTGGACTTTTGAAAATTACAATTAAGCCCCTTAACTTTATTAAATTACATATTGGTCCTCCAAGAATTGAAAATTTACTTTAAAATCCCTTATGTACATTAACTTTTTCAATTAAGCTTTTTAAGTGTCCAAAAAGTCTATAAATCATGTCTAATCACCTCTAAGGCATTAGAACACATTTAACTCGGCCACCATGGCCATATCCATCCAATGGACTCGGTTTTACACATTTATAAGCTTATATGTTAGAAATCTCCAAGATTTCACATACCGATGAACTCTAAGTTGATGTAAGGGAATATAATATTATATATCACTGACATATATACCAAGAGGGTTCAAATACATTTTTGAACTCATATACAACCATGTATATATATCAATATATAGTAATATCTCCAAGTACAGACCAAAACAAAAGGGCTCAGAAAATTCAGCGTTACAAGTACTCCCCCTCCCTCAAAAGAGTTTCGTCCTTGAAACTCCTAAGTTGAGGATACAAATAAATAGGGGTACTGATGTCTCATAGCATTCTCAGGCTCCTATGTCATCTCTTCGACTTCGTCACTCTTCCAAAGAACTTTGACCGTGGGAACTTCCTTGCTGTGTAACCTATTTATCTGCCGATCTAAAATCTAGATTAGTTTTACCTCAAAACTCAAGTCTTCTCTCAACTCCACTGGAGGTGTCTCCAAAACATGAGATGGGTCCGGTATATACTTCTTAAGCATTGAGACATAGAACATATTATGGATCCTATCCAAATCAGGTGGCAATTCCAACCGATATGCCACAATCCCAACGCACTCCAGAATATGGAAAGGTCCGATATATCGAGGGTTCAGCTTCCCTCGACTCTGAAATTGAATTATACCTTTCCATGGTGATATCCAAAGAAAAACCATATCACCCACTACAAACTCCAATAGTTGTTGCCTCTTATCCGTATAACTCTTTTGAAGATCCTACGCGGCTTTCATTTTCTCCCAGAGGATTTTTACTTTATGAGTAGTAATTTCTATCAATTCGGCTCCCTTCGAATTTAGCTGTACTAACTTCATCTCAACATGGAGATGTCCTCCACTTTCTCCCATAAAGTGCTTTATATGGTATAATCCCGATACTTGTCTGATAACTATTGTCATAAGCAAATTCTATCAAAGGCAATTGCGGGTCCCAACTTCCTTAGAACTCTATCACACATGCTCTCAACATGTCCTCTAGTGTTTGAATAGTCCTCTTCGACTGACCATCAGTCTGGGGGTGAAAAGTAGTACTAAACTTCAGCTTAGTCCCTAAAGATTCCTGGAATTTTGGCCAAAATTAGGAGGTGAATCTCAGATCTTTATCCGATATTATAGAAACTGACACCCCGTGTAGTTTCACAATCTCATCAATATACAGTTTTGCCAACCTCTCCAAAGAGTAGGTTGTGTGGATAGGCAGAAAATAAGTAGATTCGTCAGTCTATCCACTATAACCCAAATAGCATCATGATCATTTGATGTACAAGGTAGTCCAACTACAAAGTCCATTATCACATGCTCCCGCTTCCATTCCGGAATGGGTAAAGACTGTAACATACCCGTTGGTTTCTGATGCTCTGCCTTTATTTGTTGACAGGGAAGGCATCTGGTCATAAATTTTGCTATCTCTCTCTTCATCCCTGGCCACTAATAGCTCTTTCTAAGAGTTCGATACATCTTGGTGCCAAACTGTGAGCTTCTTCCAAGATAGCTCGTTTGAGATCTTGGTCATCCGGTACACACACTCTGTTTCTAAAGACTAATAATCTGTCTTTTCTTAGTCGGAACCCCTCATCCTTTTTGGATGGTAATCTCTCTCGAATGACCTTTAACTCAGGATCATCAACCTGTGATCTCCTAATCTCATTAAATAGTGTTGGTCAAACTTCAAACTGTGCTAGCAGTGTCCCATCATCCTCAGCCACTAAGAGTCCCCCAAGGCTCTGTAAACTCATCAAATGAGTCATATAAGTATTTTTCCTGACAGTTACTACCGAATCGGACTTACGACTCAGAGCATCAACTACCATATTTACTTTTCTTGGTTGACAGTCAATCACTAAGTCATAATCCTTAATTAATTCCAACCATCTCCTTTGTATGAGGTTTAACTCCTTTTGTGTCATTAGGTACTTCAAACTTTTGTAGTCGATGTATATACAACAAGTCTTCTCATAAAGATAGTGTCTTCAAATCTTAAGTATAAATACCATCATTGCGAGCTCCAAATCATAAGTAGGATAATTTAATTTGTGCTTCTTCAGCTTTCTAGAAGCATATGCAATCACTCACCCAGCCTGTATAAGTGCACAGCCAAGTCCCGAACGACTGGCATCACTATATACCTTATACTCAACCCCCTGGGTAAGTAAAGTAAACACTGGTGCAAAAGTCAATTGTCTCTTCAATTCCTAAAAACTCGCCTCGCATTTGTCCTCCCATTGAAATTTTACCCCCTTTCGGGTAAGCCTCGATAAAGGGGCTGGAAGTATTGAGAAGCCCTCAGCAAATCTCTGATAATAACCAGCTAACCCTAGAAAGTTGCAAACTTCAGTCACTTTCTTGGACTGTTCCCGCTCTAAGTACAGCTTCCATTTTTTTGGTCCACATATGTACTTTCTCCTGATACCATATGCCCAAGGAATACTATCTCCTTCAGCCAAAATTCACAATTTGAAAACTTTGCATACATATGTCTTTCACGAAGTATTTGCAGCACAATCCAGAGATGTCTAACATGCTCCTCCCCATCGTTAGAGTAAATCAGGAAGTCATATATGAAGACTATGACAAACTGATCTAAATAAGGATGGAATACCATGTTCATAAGATCCATAAATGCTGCAAGTGCATTTGTCAATCCGAATGGCATCACCAAAAATTTATAGTGTCCATACCTCGTTTGGAAAGCAGTCTTGTGCACGTCACTTTCAGCAATCTTCAACTGATGGTACCCAAACCTCATATCTATTTTTGAGCATACTATAGCTCCTGTCAACTAATCGAACAAGTCGTCAATCCTGGGGAGTTAATATTTATTTTTTATTGTAACCCTGTTTAACTGTCGATAATCAACACATAAACGGAGGGTCCCATCCTTCTTCTTGACAAACAGTACTGGTG
>JANZXP010007756.1:0-14392 GCA_027576715.1 Erythroxylum flavicans | reverse complement strand
ATGGATGTGAAGACGACTTTCCTAAATGGAAACCTAATTGAGGATGTATATATGATACAACCTGAGGGCTTCATATCTAGAGATGGCAGAAAAGTATGCAATTTTCAAAATTCCATTTATGGATTGAAGCAAGCATCTGTGATTTGGAACATCTGATTTGATGAGACAATCAAAGAGTTTGGTTTCTGACAAAATCTTGATGAATCTTTTGTGTACAAGAAGATTAGTAGGAGTGCTATCATATTCCTTATTTTATATGTGGATGACATATTACTTATAGGAAAAGATGTCTCAAGATTGCAATCAGTCAAAGTTTGGCTGTCCCCTAATTTTTCCATGAAAGACCTTGGAGAAGAAACTTATATATTAGGAATAAAGATCTATAGAGATAGATCAAGGAAGTTGCTAGGTCTTTCATAGTCAATGTACATAGACAAAGTGCTAAATAGGTTTAGTATGGAGCAGTCCAAGAGAGGGCCTCTTCCAATGACTCATGGGATAAAACTCTCGAAATCCATGTGTCCTAAGACACAAGATTAGAGAACTAGCAAGATTATGATCCCGTATACTTCGGCAGTAGGATCAATCATGTATGCTATGTTATGTATAAGACCTGATATATCGTATGCTCTAAGTGTTATGAGCAGATATCAATTGGATCTTGGTGAGGGTCACTAAGTGGCTATCAAGAATATCCTAAAGTACTTAAATAAGACAAACAATGCATTTTTGATATATGAAAATGGAGATCTCATAGTGAGCGGGATACAGATGTTAGTTTTCAATCTAACTAGGACGACTCTAAATCCCAATCAGGTTATATTTTCACACTGAATGGTGGAGTAGTCAATTGGAAAAGTTCCAAACAAGAGATGACTGCAGATTTGATGACTGAGTCAGAGTACATTGCAGCTATGGAAATGACAAAAGAAGTTGCTTGAATCAAGAAGTTTGTCATGGAACTTGGAGTGGTTCTTAGCATAATAGACGCAGTATTGTTGTATTGTGACAACGATGGGGCTATTGCTCAATCCAAAGGAACCAAGGTCTCATCAGAGGTTAAAGCACGTGCTCGAGAGATATCTCCTGATCAGGGAGATAATTGATAGACGTGATGTGAAGATAAAGAGAGCGCCCATTGATCATAACATCACTGATCTTTTGACTAACCCACTTCCTCAAACAAAATTTTATTCTTATATACTCGCCTATGGTATTAAATACAAAGGCGATTGACTTTAGTGCAAGTGGGAGATTGTTATAGCAGTGCTCTAAAGGCAATCACCTTTAGCTCTTTTGTACAAATTTTGTTCTGATTAATAAAGCAAAAGGAATTTTTTGCAATTTCAGTGACATAGTGGCCAGTATTATGCAGCTAGCCATCTCACTATCATTAAGATGTTTTCTTTAAGCCTTCTGATCACTATCAGAAGAATCAGCAGTAGGGGGATTAGGAAATAGTTGTTCGAAGACGTAGCCTATTTTCTGACTTGAGAACTATTCTTAAGTTTTTAAGCCAGTCTAAGAAGTTGGGTCCAGTTAACTTATTGACTTCCCCAAGTGAGCGTAGGTTCACACTAGTGGTCATGGTGTCGATTCTTGCAACCTAATGTCAAAAAGAGAAATAGTGTTAGACTGTAAGTAAATGCATGTCAATTAGGACTTTAATAACATGCAGTATGATTCCCATTATTTTCTCTCAAATCCATAACCCTCAATATGAAACCGAGAAAACTTGTATAGAAATTCTCTTAGTAGGTTGATATCTAATATCTCTATGAATGACCTTGGGTTTGCCCAATAAGCTACCCTAGGTCAATCAATAGGGTATTAGTCCTACCAATTGTATTTATAATGCAACTATCGAATCTAGTGCTATCAACTGTTGATGGGTGCACACACATTGAGCTATCAAACTTTAATGCATGTACATCACATGAACACTACCCAACTTCGCCTCTATCCACATTAAACTTGGGTTTGACTAACAAATCAATGCTTCTAGTTAAAACTAACTCATTAATTTGAACATAAAATAATCATTCTAGGCATCTTCAAGTCATTTCAAGTTCATAAAAATAATTTTGAAATCCCCCAAAAATTACAAAAATAACCGAAACACCATTAGATGCAAAAAATGATAAAATTGACTTTTAAAATTTTTCTGGAAATCTTAATTTGAGAAAAATCATTTTGGCATGCTTCATTCATCAAAATAACAAATTTTTACCACGTAAAAATGTTTTTAAGGTTATGGAACTGAAACATACACACAAAAAATTATCAAAGAAAACAATTCCACCAATTTCAACAAAACCGACCAGATCGGTTTATTGTTTCAAAAATTTTAATTAATTTTATAAAAATTCAAGAAGATTAAAAATGTTATAAATATGTTTACATAAAATTTACTAAATCAAATTTCATGAAAAACATGCTAAACCTCATTAGTTTAGCCAACTAACATCATATGTTCAACAGAAAATAATTTTCTAACATATTGCTAGAAATTCGACAATAAATTTTTCAATGACTAAAACCATCTAATAACATCTCATAATCAGGTAAGTTAAACAAAATTTTGAAATTGTTTTTTCATATCTTAATTTCAAATTTTCAAGGAATAGACGCACAGTTGTGACAGCCATGCAATCCTATTGCACATATAGTAGAAACTACATCTAATATGCACAAGATGGTTCTGATACCACTGTTGGGTTTCGATAATGCTTCACATGCATCAATATCAGAAATATGCAATGGAAAATAAAACAAAACCTAGATAATACAGAATCAAACATGTGCTGTTAGATGTAGCAAAACAAAACATGAACTTAAGATGTGTACCTTACAATCTCCTTCGTTCTTCATTATCTTCACCTCTTTAGGTTGTTATAAACCTTAACGAACAAAGGAGGATGTCTCTAATGATATCCATATGAAGAAAAAAGCGTGAAACTTCTTAGGAAGAATGGCTAGAAAACACACAAATTGCTAGCTTTGTGGTGTGTTCTTTGAGAGAGTATTTTAGAAGATGATAAAAAATTTACAAAAAGACACTTTGTTTTCTTACAACTTCTGCATTAAAAAAGGAGTGAAACCCTTTGGCCTCCCTCTAACCCCCAACATTGATGGCGAGTTAGTGGGAATTAAGTTGCTTCTAATCCCACTTAATTTAGCACGAACACATCCACCCCTTCTTTAAAGGGTAATTTTGTCATCTTGTTTATTAAAAGGTAATTTTTTTCATCTTGCTTATTAAAAAGTAATTTTGCCATCGTACCTAATAAGAAAGATTCACATGTGTGATATGATTCACAATCAAATAACCCTAAACTAATACACTTTTGTAGCTTAGTCATGCATCTCTCATATCTTGGATTCCCATCCAAAACCATTTTACTCATTCTTTGCATCTCCAATTCATGTGACCCCATTAGGTTCTCAGTTATGTTGGCTACTTGAATTAACACTTATTTCAAGAAAGTCATGACTAGTATCTACCAACACATCATGACCCATAATTAACCAAAAAGTCAATGCTTTGACTACAAACTGTAATTTGTCTTTTCACCATTCTATACCCCACTAGGTTAGAATATGGTTAAAGTGTCAACTCCTACTACACTAACTATATCACATCTAGCCTAAGTGATGTTAGTTCTTATCCCCAAGGCTCATAACTCAATTGGATATGTCATTGAAGACTATCTTCATGACATTTCCACTATGGACAGAGATTCCTAAGTAATAGTCCCGATAAAAGGCTGTGGGTTCATCTCCTCCTATCAGGACTGGTGAATCTTTTATTGGTTAATTAATTACCTTCGAATACCTCATATTGTACCCAATTACCACCCTATGAGCAACCTATGAGAGGCAATGAGGAATGGAGTCAAAGTATAGGATTAGTATCCAGGACATCCTTGAGTATCTCAAGTCTAAGGATATTTACACCATTGCTATGATTAGACTATCACTGACACTAGAATAGATTATCCATATGATTGTCTCATAGCAGGTCATCTAATGTACTTACTACTCTTAGCAAGCATCCACATGTTAACTCTAAATAACTTATGCTTGTAACTTATGAGACCCACTGCTTGATATAATAAAGGAGTATAACATGTGATAGTCTGTCTAGATTAATAATGTCCCATCTCATTAATCTTATGACCATGATAATTTAGACAATAACATAATTACACATGATAGGAATCTCATTATCATGACCTCATCATGATTTCCTTCATGCTATGCAATGTATTAAGGACTTCATTAATTCATTTTAAGATCACTATCAATTCATAAAGAATTTGAACATCAAATTAACAAAAATGCCTTTTTATTAATCATGAAGATTTGTGCAATAAGTGCTAAAGGTGATTGACTCTAGAGCACTTCTTTAACAACAAGTAGATGAAGCATGATGCAAGTTTAGGGAGAGTTTCAGACCTTGTATGAGTTGATTTAACAAAAGCTAAGTTCTTGAAGGACTAAGGAATTAGTGTGTGCTCAAATGAACAGACCATGGCTAATGGAGTTGGCATAGGAAAGCATTAGATGGACCAGTATGCTATTGGCTTAGACTCATAATCAATGAATAGAGATAAGGAGATCTTGGATGATTTGGCAGATAAGATTATAGTAGATGAACATCAGCTATAAGAGATAAAGATCATGTGGAAGGATCATCTGAAGATACAAGAGATCTTCATGGATATGGATAGATCATTCCTAAATATATGCAATCTTTGGCCTTGTTATTATGATGTAACTTAACCTATTAGATAGAGTCTTAATTGGATGAGGATATCATTATATTGGATAGTGTGATGTAATCTGATAAGGATAAGATAAGATAAGATTGTGATATTAGCTAGTAGAGTTCTATTAGGATTATAACTTAATCATCTATAGGTGTCTATAAATATAGCTCATTTGAGCCTTGCTCTTCTCAGAGAGAGATAGTGAATGTGGGAGACACTTAGAGATTGAGAGAGCATTCCTTTGTATACTTTGAGGGAAGTAATAAAGGTTGACTTTTTAGCTATATCTCTTTCTTGTTCTTATTATTGTCGTGAATATTTATTTCTTTCATAGTTTTCTTTCAAAGGTGTAACAGTAAAATACTGCGAGTGTCGTGAGGCATTCAAGAACAAGAAGGATGGTCAATGATTATAGGATAAGGCTAAATCTTGCTTTAACAGAGCTAAGTGAGATTACCGTGCAAAGGGTCTGACACATCTTGTAGGAGAAGCTTATGCTTGAAGGAAAACCTTTGTAACACCAAGGAAGAGGAGAGAGGAGGAGAAAAAAGGAGAGAAGAACAAGGAGCTATTGTTGCTGCTTCCACTCCAAGTTATCTTTCTCATTTCATCTTGTTATTTCTTTTATTTGATGTATAAGAAGGATATGATGATGATGAATATATGCTTAATGTTGTTCTAAACTCTTTTAGGGATTTGTTCTTGAATCAATGTTAACTTGATTGCTTTTTATATTAATGTGTTAGGTATTGTGATTGTTTATTGTATTTGCGTGATTCGGTAATAAATTGAGAGAGTGAATTGATAGCAAAATGATTATGTTTGGTAATGAGAGTTAAACAATCTAATAGATCACATAAATAATCAAATCGATAATTTATACGAAGAGAGATCTCATGTGAGGACCAGAGTATTTATTAGAGTGCTTAAGATTTAATAAGATATGTGGGCTATTTACTAATTGAGAGATCGCAAATTCCTTAATTCAATTCAATTAGGGTTTAAATATTATAACTGGAGAGCAAATAATCAACCATTTGAAATTTTAGGACTGATATCAAATTAACTCAAAAGTAATCAAGTTAGCATTTGATGATAAGATAAATCCTCTTTTCTCATAACTAGTTAATCTTCCTTATGTGATTTTCAATTTGTCAATTGGTTGTTCTCAATTTCGATTTCCTTGCATTAATTTATAATTTGAATTTTCAATAAATCTATATTCAATTGCTTAATTTTCTGCTTGTTTCATTTTCATTTTAATTACACATATAAGCCTTAGACAAGTTAAGATTCAATTAGTTTACTAATTCCTCGTAGGATAGACACCTCATATATTATGCTTGCGATACGTATGCTTGCAGAATATTACAGGTTTTATAAGATTAAAACTTGCTTAACATTATTCCAAACTTCAAGTTTGACTATAAAATTCTTAATATGAAATTCTTGACACAAAAATATCAAACCAAGGTATTGAAGTGGACAAAGCCAAGATATAGGTGATAAAGAAGCTTCCACCACTAGTTAATGTCAAAAGCGTTCGAGCATTTTTAGGATATGCAAGATTCTATTGCTGCTTCATTATGGACTTGTCATTAATTTCTAAACCACTAACTAATTTCTTAGTCAAGGAGATGCCTTTTAATTTTGATGATAGTTATTTATTTACACTTTTGAAATTAAAGGAGGCACTAATTTTAGCACCAATCTTAAAATCATCGGAATGGTCATTACAATTCTATGTCATGTTTGATGCTAGCAACCAAGTTTTAGGTTATGTGTTAGTCTAAAGGAAGGACAAAAGGCTACATGTGGATTATTAGACAAGGAAGACATTAATGGGACTTTAACTAAATTACTCCATTACTGAGACAGAGTTGCTAGCGGTGGTGGTCATATGTCACAAGTTTCGCTCTTATCTCTTAAAGCCTAAGGTGACCATTTTTACCAGTCATGTTGTATTGAAATATCTATTCACCAAGAAAGACGCAAAACCAAGACTGATATGATGGGTGTTACTATTATAAGAATTTGATATTGAGATTAGGGACAAAATGGGAGTAGAGAATATGGTAATTGAACACTTATCACGTCTCGAATAAAGGGAATTAGAGCAAAGTGAAGACATTAATGAGTGATTCCCCAATGAAATCTTGTTGTTGGCCAACTGCCTTATGGTACTATGGTATGCTGATATAGCAAACTTTGTTACAGATGATATCCTCCCTTTAGATTCATCCATCAATAGAAAAAGAGGTTCTTATATGAGTGTACCTATTATCTATAGGATGACCTGATCCTTCATAGGACATATGATGATGGACTAATTGGAAAGTGTATTTTGGAGGAAGAAATATAATACATTCTAATGTAGTGTTCTAAAGCTATCCATGCTAGGCATTACAAAGCAAACAAAATGGTGGTGCGAGTCTCAGAATGTGAATTTTACTAGCCAAATTTGTTCAAGGACACTTAGGTGTTTATGGAAAAATGCAATTGATGCCAAAAAGTGGGGAACATCTTGAAAAGAGATGAAATGCCATTGTCTAACATTTTAAAAGTTGAAGTGTTCAAGGCGTGGGGACTGGACTTTATAGGACCATTCCCATCCTCTATGGGGAACATTTATATCTTAGTTAGAGTGAATTGTGTGCCACAATGGGTTGAATCCATGAAACAAATTATGAAAAGTGGTGCAACAATTTATCAAAAGACTATTCAATAAATTTGGAGTGCTACAAGCTATAATAAGCAATAGAGGAGCACATTTCTGTAATAAATCTTTCAATTCTCTTTTGAAGAGATATGGAGTTTAACATCTTATAGCCACTCTATACCACTCGTAAGAAAGTGGAATAGTGCAGATCATAAATCGTGACCTTAAAAGAATATTAGAGAAGACAGTAAATAGTTCAAGGAAGGATTAGGCATTAAAGCTAGATAATGTCCTATAGGTCTATTGAATCGCCTTCAAAACTTCAATTAGTATGACATCGTTTAGGATTATTTATGGTAAAGATTATCACCTGCCCATGGTATTAGAACATAGAGCATACTAGGCAATAAAAGCCTTAAATTTTGATTGGAAGCAAGAGAGTGATTAAAGACTTTTACATTTGAATAAACTTAATGAGCTTCGCCTGAATGCATTAAGAATACCAGGCTATATAAGGAAAAGTGAAAACATGACATGATTCTTATATTAAGAAGAAAGAGTGGGAGATGCAGTGTACCTTATAATTTAATATTGAAATTGTTTCCTAGAAAGCTCAAGTCAAGGTGGAGTGAGCTTTTTAAAGTGACCCACGTTTCTGCTCATAGAGCTTTGGAATTGGAAAATTAAGGGAATCCTTTAAGGTGAACAAACAAAGGTATAAATTGTATCTCAAAGGAGGCTTTTTGCAAGAAATGAAAGTAATTTCTTTCCTTTGAAGCCATTAAAAAGGTTTTGAGTGATGAAAGGTTAAGCAAGTGACCATAACTTAGCAATTTTAAATAGTTAGGTTTTTCTTGAATTATAGTATTTAGTTCTTTATTTTCATGTTTTTGGAATGGATTGGATAACTAATTTTCATGTTTTTAATTTAATTACAAGTTAGGGAACAAGTTATAAGGGTTACTTGAGGAAAAATGAACAAAGCATGACAAGATGTGTCATTTGTAGCCTATCATGTTCCAAGGTCATGATCGTGACAGGTGGTAGAAGACCAACTCGTGTCTTCCACGCCTTAAACCCTATTTTGCCCCTCCTTTTTCAACCTTAACACTTTAAGTTCACCTTTTCTATTCTTCTACATCTAAATTATCTCTTTAAACCTGTCAGCCACCCTCCAAACTCTCAAACTCTCTCCACTTTCTCTTGATTCTTACTTAGGTTATTCACTACTTTCTTTCATCTTTCACCTAGATAAACATGCCTATTACACAAATCTAGTAATTTCCACATAAAAATCACATCTTTACAGTGGTTCTTACAAGATTTCGTTAAACTTGTTTCTTTTACGTTTTTCAGGGTGTTTTTATATATTTTATTGTGTTTTTAGTTGATTTTGTAGGTATGCACTCATTCATGGTGTTAAAAATCAAACAAGCTGCTAAACGCTCATAACCAAAGGTGTAACATACCATTTCCATAGAGCATATGCCCAAACATACCAGAGGATATTCTAGAATATACCTTACGAGAGTGACAGGTTAGAGCAATCACATTAATTTATTTAAGGCATCACATATATCACAAGCATTCAAAAAGATCAATTCTTCCCATTTCATTCACCAAAAATAAACTTACATAGTGTCATTACAAGTCATAATCTATGTATATACATTACATAACATTTGAGAGTTTAATACTCTATACAAAATGTTTAACATGAAATGGGATGCTAGATTAAAACATTCCAACTAGACTCCTCAAATTCAACTAATCAGGCCTTTGAGCCATTCTCATCCTAAAATGCAAGTACTAGACTTATACTATAACACCTTAGTAGTTAGAACTTCTGAACCTAAAAAACAATATTGCAATTTTGATGAGTTTGCAATCTTAGTGAGTGAACCATCATTGATGTGTTTACTCAAGTTAGAACAACAAGATAAATTATAACCCAATTCAACAAGTATATCACATCATCCAATATTAAATAACATATCACATTTTATCATATTTCAATAAGTACAACATGTACACAAACATTTCACGTCACTATTTCAAAACAATTCAATAATTCAACTCAATCATTTATATGATACATGTAAAGTTGTATATGCAAATGCATGTATGACTCCATTCTTATTTTGCTTTATTATGACCGCCTTTCAGCCCTATTTACTATTTTATATCCGTTGTGGATACTGAGCTTATTTTTAACTAGAATCTGTTGTGGATTCTGAGTCGATCTTATCTGAGCTTGAGGCTCCTTTCATTATTCTAAGTTTAAAGCTCTTTTCTCACATTGGTCACTCTTGCCATAACTCCTTTAACTGATCATGAATGTCAAATGAAATGATATGAATCATCTCACACATCATTTGCTTTCATCAATGTAACTTATTATCTAGAATTCACATTCAATTTTAATCAAATAATCATTCATGGATAATCACATAATCAACAATTGACATTCAATTTAAAAACACTTCCATATATAGTCCTGAAATACCAAACTCCTTTGACCATCAATGTTCGAAATTATAACAATCATATAAGTAACAATTCAATAACTGAAATTTAACAAAAATAAATCAATTATGGTGAGAAGCATCTAAGATAACTCACTGTATGCTCAAGAAAAGCTATGGTCTTGATGATCCGACAATATCTGGATGTTGACGATTGCCTTACGCGTCTATCATCATGCAATACAAATATAATTCGCAAATCACTTAATTACTTAATCAAATGAATATACAATCATACACTTGTATATGTGTCATGTTTTAATGGATCATTCTCAATTGACTTTTTGGGTATGTATTCTTATACATAGATCTTAACTATTCAATTTGCGCTTATACACCCTAAGACCATTCAAAAGTTATATTTTGTATACTACCATTTTGTAATTAGGTTTGTACCTTTAAGTTAGCTTGATTTACTCCAAATTCATCAACAATACTTTACACTTATCCTTGAACATTTTCATGATAAAAAATCCTCTTATAACACACACACAATTGTTACTTTAAATCTAGAATTTCAACAAGATAGATATATACATTCACCAAACTTTTTTCAATCAATATATATTCATACATTTACCCAATTCTCATTCATAATTACCCCATGTTCTTCAATGCTTATTCATCCATACCTTATACACATTATTCATGTCCTTAAGATCATGTTTGCATTAAGAGAACTAATTTATTGCTTTAACAAATCATAATTTCCATATTTGAACTCAACCACTTCAAAACAGTCTATTCTTTAGGTTATGATATCAATTAACTACATAAACTTATCAATCTCTTAACCAATTAATCAAGCAAAAATCTAGGCTCATTACTAGCCTTAATCAAGTTCAAATATATCAATTTAGAGTGAAATTTCTCAGCTGGTTTGACATGTACACAAGGCTGAAATTAAAATTCCAAAATTTGTCATCAACATCACTAATGTGTGTAACTTTACTACCTTTAATACTTCATGAATTTTACAACATTAGAGACATCACTAACACCTGAAATTTTCCAGATTTCATGTCATTTATGGTTACTTGATTTCAGGTTAATTTAACTTCCATATTGGTTACACTAAGGCTTACAAAATTCTGCTCACTTATGTCATTAAAAGTCACTTTTTACAAACACACCTATAACTCTAAGTTTCCATATTCGAAAACACCTTAGTAACACCTATCCTTAATTCCTCATCAATTATACCTCAAATCCCAACTTAAATCATCCCTACAATAGCCCATAAATTACTATTTTCGTATATGCAAAAATAGAATAGAAAAGTACCCATTCATTCTTAATTTTCCAGCACATCTTTAACACCAATTCCATATTGAATCTATCCTAAATTAGTCATAATTAAAATTCTGCTAATATATACCACAATAGGTCAGCATTTCACTTACTTGATTAGCTTGAATTCCACCTCCAAATGTCATGCTTGCTTAGCCTCACATGCATGCAAGAACATTTCAAGAATTGTGAGGGAGTAGGGTGGTTTCGACAATGACCAGAAGAAGTAGCAAAATGTAACAATGTTCGGCCTCTAACGCTATCTTTATCATGTAACATTGTTATTCGAGAACATACTCTGCAAGGATGGCACATTAAAATAGCTAAATCAAGTCATTGCATAATTTTTTTCAAACACCAACACATTTTTAACAATCTGTAATCATTAGGCCCATTTCATTTTTCAAACATATTCAATCATAAATATCATTACACTTTACAATTCACATATACATTATACAATAGTTTCGAAATACAATTCTTAATACAATACAACTGAAGATATGTACAGAGGCAAACTGATCCCAACCACTAACCCTTGTCTGATTGTAGTGCCTATACTCCAATTAGTCTAACTAGATATCCCCTAAATCTGAAAGACAACATTACAATTTTGATGAGTTTTGTGAACTCAATGACTGAGCCATCATTGATGTATTCACTCAAGTCAGGTTTATAGAGAATATTCTAATTCAACAAGCTAGACATATCAATTCATATTTCATTTATGCCTTATCAAGAATCATACTTGCGTAAGGATATCAAGTAAATTAACATATCATATTATTGTTGGGAAACTAGGTCGAGATCTGATCCTGAGCGCAGCGGAATAATTATGAAACTTTTTTGCAATCTTTGATTTCTCGAAAACCAAAATCTCTTTAATCTATAAAATGATTAACACAAATCATAATAAAGCGAAAACTTAATTTGCACCTTATTCCGATGTTTGATCTTTATCTTATTGTATCCCTAGAACCATTCCCGAAACTGATTCATTTCAACCACTATAGCTGCACAAATGTCTGGCCCCTAATGATGTCCACAGAATGAGTTGAGAGAACTCTGCAACTTTTATAAAGAGGTTTAAGCAAGAAGTACTACCTCTATAGAGCTTAAGCATATTTATAATTGGTTCTAGGCATTTTGGTAATTTCATTGAAATTAAAATCTAATTTAAATTAAAATTGAATTAGAATTATAAATAATTCTAATTAAATACCAATTTTGTCTAAATAAAATCCAATATCTTATATTGATCCCTATTTATTAAATATCTCATATTGATTATAAAGTTTCTTAAACTTTACAATCAAGTCTAACGTGATTAAATTAACTTTGCTCTCTTCAACTCATTCTATATGTGAGACCCATTAGGTTCCCAAATATGTTGACAATGATTATAAATTCTAATTCTAATTTATAATTAAAATTAGATAAATTAAAGCTCCTTTTAATTTATCTTTAATTCTCTAATTATAATTTGTTTATAATCATAGATCAAGATTGGGATCTAGTAACGCATCATGACCACCTAAATATTTACGAATTTCAAAGTTGTTTTAACTAATCTTTCCATGCATGATTTTTTCGTACAATTCAATCCTTTCATCACACAATGTCTACTCTATTTTGCGTCTAATCATATTAGTTCTCTACCATTAGCTATCGATTCAATTAATGACATTTATAAACTATTTACAAAGCATCATTTCACCTTGGCTAAGGATTTCCTGAATCAATGCTAATCGAGAACAATGAAACATTCTCCCTAATTACTTTATGGTGATGAATCCTATCTTGATCACACAACTACCTTCATATAGTTCATGCGACATCCAATGACTATCAATTAAATGACCCATGATTAACTAGATCATAAGTAATATCAAAACATAACCCATACAAGACAACTTTGATGACCTCAAGTCAAAGGACCACTTATACAATCATCACAATGAGAATTCCATAGACATACAAGTAATGTTCCAAATGGATTTCACATATCGGGTCTTTTTAGTGAACTTGTTCTTTAACAAGCACCCACACGTTTGTTTAAGCATCTCTATACTTTAGCCTATGAGATCAACTACTTCATAAGGAAAAACAAAATGTGTGCTAGTCTTTTTACGTTATATTAATGTCCAATTTTAATAGAATAATGACTAAGAACATTTAAGAATAATACATAAATGCAATATGAATCTCATAATTATAATTTCATTTGTAATATACAATTATTCCATGGACTTTATTATATAATCTAAACATGTACAAGATAAAGAATGCCCCTAAATAATTTTTCACTAAACTACAACCAAAGTGATTAGCTGTAAGATATAAACTAACAATTATAACACATCCTCATTTACCTTTCAACTGTATTTCAAACATTTCAATTATTCAAATCAATTAATCACATGATACATAAGGAAATACAAGCAAATGCATATGTGACTCCGTTCATTTTTATTTTGTTGTGACCGAGCGCCTATTTAGTGTCCAATATCCCTTGTAGATATTCATCTCATTTCAGATACTATCTTATATCCCTTGTGGATACCGGGCTCATTAATAATGAAGTCAGTGGCTCTATGTTTACATTTCTAAGCTTTAAACTCTTTTTCAGACTGGTCACTCCGGTTATAACTCCTTTATCTAATTATGCATTTCAATGTAATTCATTATGCCATATGCCAATTTCATTTACATTTCATTCTTTTATGCATTTGTTACACATATCAATTCATCAGATCTAGTCTGACAATTCATCAGATCCAGTCCGACATTACACATCCAATTTCTCAAATTCCATATTCACATGCAAATTGATAGCACTTCCAATACAATCCTAATTAACAAACTCCTCGGACCACTAATGTCCAGAATTATCACAATAAAGTCAATAACAGTTCATTATCAAAGGATAAACACAAACAATTCAGTCATAGTGAGTAAACATCTAGGTTAACTCAAGTACACTCCATATTACACTATTGCCTGGATGATTTGTCAATGTCTGGATTCGGGCATTCACTTTTATCTATATTTCATATATCATTAATTTGTCAATCATATGATTATTCAATCATTCATATGTATATCTGTGTATATATATATATATATATATATATATATATCATGTT
>JANZXP010007717.1:0-14395 GCA_027576715.1 Erythroxylum flavicans | reverse complement strand
GATGTGCTTATGTGCTCATGTATGTTAACAAGTTTGATGCATTCACGTTTTGTAACTTGTGGATTTTGGCATGAAAACTTAAGAAACATGTGCTTTATAAATTCGATGAAAATTTTCGATGACAAGTAAAATGATTTCAAAAGTTTTGCTTATCCTTCTATTATAAACTGTTACCCACAAGCTTTTAAGCTCACCCCCTTCCATCCCATCTTCAAGTGAAGAAAATGAGATCAAGTGATAAAGAGGGTTAAGGCATCGCTTCAAGTTACATTTTTTGTATTTTAAGCTAGATTTTGTAACGATGAGGATTTTAGTTACATTTTGAGTATTATTAGTTAAAGCATCTTACGTATTTTGGGATTATGAGATATGGATGTGTTGTGGTTTGAAATGCCTTTATGGCTTTGTGAGAAACTCCTATATTCTGATGTTAATGAATTATGAATTTTGTATGGATGAATTTGAGTGGACATAAGATTTTGCGTATGGATAAGATTGAGTTGAAATTTGGTATACCTAAACAAGCTATCGATTAGAGATGATGAATTTTGAATAGAAATTGTGGTGACATATAAGTAAGATATGTTATGATATAAAAGCATAAAGATGAATTAATAATGGTTAAGGTGTTTTTCATTAGATTACGCCCACGTTATGGTAATAAGCTCACGTGTTATGATATTCTGAAAACGGGGCATAACAGTTGTGGTATCAGAGCAAGCAAGTAGGAGTTAGACCCCGAAAACAGGGTCTAACATTGTAAATACTGCAAAAAGAAAGGGTATATTATAGCTGACCATTACAAGCTTAAAAACAAGCTAGATCGAGAGAATAAAGAAAGCAAACTGAAGCCAGTGTTATACAAAAGGAGGAACAAGAAGTTGTTTTTTGGTGAGTAAAAAAGGATTCGAAACACGAGATGAATAGATTCTTGACACTCACTGCTCATTTAAGATTAGTTCTCCACCTATGATCTAGTTGATGGTGGAGTTGTATTAATAGGAAACAATCAAGCTTGTAAAGTGGTTGGTGTAGGCACTATCAAATTAAAAATGTTTGATGGTGTAGTAAGAATGTTGACAGATGTTCGTCATGTCCCAGACTTAAAGAGAATCTCATCTCTTTAAGTACCTTGGATTTAAAAGGCTACCATTACACTAGTGGAGGTGGAGTTCTTAAAGTAGTCAAAGGTGCCCTGGTCGTGATAAATCTCATCTCTTTAAGTACCTTGGATTCAAAAGGCTACCATTACACTAGTGGAGGTGGAGTTCTTAAAGTAGTCAAAGGTGCCCTAGTCGTGATAAAGGCTTTTCAAATTGGCAAATAGTACGTGTTGAAAGGAACGTCTGTTATCAAAGTAGCTGATGTGACCACATTAGCTTTGTAAGAATCAGATGTCACCAGATTATGGCATATGAGGCTGAGACATATGAGTGAAAGAGGTCTAACACTACTAAGCAAAATAGGTCTTCTCTATAACCAAAAACGTCAAAATTAAATCTTTATGAACATTACGTATTGAACAAGCATAAAAGAGTCAATTTTTCTACTATGATTCAGAAGACAAAAGGCACTTTAAACTACATTCACTATGATCTTTAAGGGATTGCATATGTCTCTTCAAAGGTGATGCCCGATAAATACTTACCTTCATTGATGATTACTTCCATAAGGTATGGGCATATTTTTTGAAACACAAGAATGACGTGTTTATCATTTTCAAACAATGGAAGGCGTTGATTGAAAAATAAACAGGCAGAAAAATATTAAGTGTTTTGTAATTTTTTTTCTCTTAGTAAAATCTTTTCGATTGTCTTCGCCTGCAGATTTAGCCCACCTCAAAGGGGTGAACCACATAAATTTCTTGTGCCTTATTTTTACCATATTTTTCTCTACTTATTGCTCCATTACTCCATTCAACATTCTCAAACAAAATTCTATGATCCTATACTCTTCGCAACAACTAATAAAGGAAAGAGAACTGTAAGAGAGGCTAATGGCCAAACACTCAACTGTAGTAAATTGCTATGAGAGAAAGTTCATTACCTAGGACATCGAGGCCCAGGTTGTACCATTAACCTTAAGGCAAGAATTTAAAGAAGATCTTCTTAACTACGTTGGTGAGATATAAATTAAGTGGAGCTTTAGCATAAAAATTTTCTCAACTTATGGGTTAACACGTTAACTTCTAATAAATAGTTTATGATCTTCAACTAGAACTTCCAACTAACTATACTCTTCGGAGACAATTTCTAGGAAATCTTTTTAGATGAAAGCAGGAAAAGGGAAAGAAACTGATCAACATTTATATGGTCTAATTCAAACGTACACAAAGTTAAATTATTTACTATCCCTTCACAAAATCATCAACAACAAACTTAACTAAATCTTTGCATACGGAACATGAACATACCTTGGCATAGTTAAATACATGTCAAAATCACCACACTAGGTCTTCTTGAGGTTTTTCTTCTTCTTTTCACTAATCAATGTCCTATTATATATACATACTCACACTCAGCCTGCTAATCAATCAAAGCTATAGTTACGAACGGTTCCTTAATGACACAAATACAATGATTAGCTCAGTCAATGACATCAGGAATATGAATTGATAATCAAGATCAATAGAGACTGTTACATTTGCTGTCTGTGAGCTGTAGAGGTTGTGAGAACGTGATTGTTGTCCTGTAAAAAAATATAACAATAGTGAAATAAGAAAAATTTTTAACGAAGTTAAGTGAATGATGATTTCATTGATGCAGAGAAAAAAACTACAAGCCTGTTATTTTATAGCTAAAGTAGGCTTATCAGTTATAAAAATCAAACAGTATCAATATCTCTGCAGAATTTTTAGTGGGGTTTGGTTGTGTATAAGTTTTAATTACTAACCCTCGAAAAACTTGCAAGTGCACAGTTCATTAGCATAGTACCAAAGGTATCAATCCCATGAGGAGGGAACTAATCTAATCCTAAAATCTAAGGATAGAAACAAATAACAAAAATTCAAGATGCAATGAAACTAATATGAAAATCTAATTCAATCAATCAAATTAAGAATCAAACACAAAAATACCAATTATTAAGCAATTTGTAACACACCCAAGAATCAACTGAAGGAAATTACTAATTGAGAGAAAAGGAATTTCACCTATCCTTAATGTTAACCTAATTGATTATGAATTATTGGATTATTGGTTCTAGACTATCCTAGGGTTAATTGCTCTCTCTCGAGTTATAACCATTAACACTAAATTATAAATCCTAATCAGATTATGGAGGTTGCAATCTCTCAATTCACAACCTATTTAAAACCTAATTAGTTTTTAAGTTCTCTAATAAACTATCGAAAACTTATACAAGATCTCTCTCCACACAAATTATCGATCTAATTTAATTCTGGTTTCCAATAAATCACCTAACTCTTGTTAGTCCAACTTAATCGTTTTTCATTCAATTCACCCTCTTAGTTTATTACCGAATTATACAATAGTAGAATCAAGCCACAACAATATCCAATAAAAATATAAACAATCATATTCTCATTAATTCAAGAATAAAATTCTAAAGGTGAGTTTAAAAGATCCTTAGCATTTTAAATCCTATCATCAACTGTTCAATGCAATTCTATACAATAATAAAACTGAAAAGAGCATGAAATACTATCTAAAATGGATGATGGGAGGCAGCAATGTTAAGAAACCTCCTGATCTGGGAAGTACTTCGAGTCACCTTCTTCTCCTCTTCTCTCTTCCTTCTTCTCTTCCTCTATCTCTCGATGATCTCTCTCTAAGGTTTCTCAAGGTGGCTGATGTAACAAAACTCTTTTCTCTACCTCTTTTTGTTCTTTTTATATCCTCTTGTGATTTGGATAACCCTAGGGTTTTTTAAGGTCTAAAAGGTCCAAAAAATCTCTCAAAACTTGACATTCGTGAGTGTCTACGTGTCTGCCCGACTCAGGCCATAATCGTGGCTCACATCTAAGTATGCCACAATTGTGGGGGATTCCCTAGGCTTCTATCACGATCGTGGGCCAAATCTGGAGCTTTGTCATGATCGTGGCCTGACATGCTCCTTCGTTCTTCAATGTCCATGAAGCACTAGTAAACACATCAAGGTATCTCAAAAACATAATATTTAAGCTCAAAGACTTTTACTAACCCATAAAACACTTAAAACATAAATAATCAACAAACTAACACAATTCTAACCTAAACACATACTAAATGATTGAATTAACGGCTAAACACATACCAAACTATGCCCTAAAACATGATGCAACTTACACTGATCATCATCCCCACACTTAAACATTTGTTTGTCCTCAAGCAAACAAAACAACACAAAATCACAAAGCACATAATGCAATAATGAGATAATGGCTTTAACTTCATAAAACAAGTTTAATTATAAACACAATCATTCAAGTTATTCTAAATAATTAACATGCAAAATTTTCATCTAGGAGCTGTGGACTAAATATACATATTAATCAAGACCCAAATGTCAAGTTATTTGCCCTTTTCAACTGTACACACATATTAATAATTATTTGGTCATTCAAACTCTATAACTACTCCTAAGTACATTTTCATAAAAATTTAAGCTACTTACAATTTCGGTAGGTTTTATTAGAAATCATTTTTATTTACTTTTTTGAGTCATAAACTTAGTCTTTTATACGGAGGCAAACATTGGTGATGAATGTCGATTTGGTTACTTGACTAAGTCATGTTTTTATTAAGTTGGTTGGTTGGAACGTCATTACAACCTTTTGACGTTAAGGCACATATTTGTGATGCGTGTCGATTTGGTTACTCAGCTACATCACGTACTTAACTAGCTACTAGCTCTATTCATAACCTGAAGGCTAGTGGAATAGTTATTTATTTAAAATAAATATGCCTACCTTATTACTTTAGCTACTCGTTTTCATGAAAAAATACTAGCAAAGATACTTAGTTAAAAGACCTAAAATTATGAATGAATTTGCAACTTATAGGGAGATAAACTAACACTAAATCCTAATTAACTTACATATTTAGCCAAAGAACTCAAATCACTAATTTCGCGAGCTAATGACTCTTCATAACCTAATAGATTATGTTCAAAATTAAATTGATTTCATTTCATCTAAGACATTGACACATTCACATAATTCAGAATATGCAACCTAAATAAACTATCATACAATATACAAATTCACACTCAAAGCAAAACACACAACCCTTCCCGCTCTTGAATAACACATTGTCCTCAATGTGAGAAGGAGACAAACAAACACGTATGGAAAGAAGTAACATAAAATAAAACAAAAATAAAGACTAATTTTAAAAGAAAAGTGTTAGAAACAAAGCCTCACGGTGATGGAGTCGGGGATGGCATCAAAGGTGGCAATTGAACACCTTGAGCCTCGAAGTATCGTTGAATTCGGCGTATATTGTAGCACCCTAACACTTACAAGGCATATTCCCGAACATACCGACAGTATTCGAGAACATACTTATGAGAGTGGTGCGCTAGGACAGTCGGTCAAACTTATTGCAAAATTTCTTTGAACATCACACACATATTTCAGAAAACCAATAATCAATTTCGACCCATTTTATTCATAAACATTTTCAGTCACAAGTGTTATAAACAATAAACATATTATCATAATTCCAGTAGTCATTTGGGCCCATTACAATTACAAAACACTTCTAGTCATAAAGTCCTTACACAACCAAATTATTCTTATACACATTGTATAGTATTTGCGAATACACTTTTTAATATAAAAAATGTTGGAAAACATATGCAGATACGAACTGATCCCGATTCTATATCTTATCCGAATGGAGTGGCTATACTCTAGTTTGTCTAACTGGATATCTCTGAGCCTGAAAAACAACGTTGCAATTTTTGTTGAGTTTTGTGAACTCAGTGAGCGAACCATCCTCGATGGCTTACTCATATCACATAACACAAATAGTTCACAGTTCACATTCAATTTATAGATAAGTAATAACACATATAGCACATCACTTCATTTATTCATCATTTCGCATCAAATAACACTTTATTCACTTATTTCACATTTCACATTAAAAACAATTCAAACAATATAATTCGATCATTTAAACATACATATCAAATGTATATGCAATGCTCATAAGACTCACTTTCAATTATTACGTTGTTGTGACCGAGTGCCTGTAACTATCCCGTATGCATTGTGGATATCGGACTCATTGGTAACTGTCCCATATTCGTTGGAGATACCGAGCTTATTATACATAGTAAGCCTTTGGCTCTTAATCACATTATGAGCTTTAAGCTCTTTTTTAGTGGCTACTCCGGTCACAACTGCCTTTATCTAATCATACGTTCAAGTAGTGAAATGCATTAAATCTCGTATATCAATCAGTCACTTATATTCACTTTACACATTCACTTTCATATATCGTCGGACCTAAGTCTGACATTTAACAAATATATTGAGAATCACTTATTCCTTGCTCATTCACATTCAATGAAGCACTTCCAATATGTTCACATTGATCAAACTCCTGGGACTATTAATGTCTGAAATTATCACAATCACATTTACATCAATAATAAATCGATACAAAAATTTAAAACAAAGTAATCAATTAACGTAAGACCATCTAGATCGACTCACTGTATGCTCCAGATTAGCATTTGCTTCCATAATCTGAAAACGTCTAGACACTGACGTTCAATCCTGTGTATCAACTTCATGCAATACACATATTGTACACACATTACTAATTACACAATCATATAAACATTCAATTGCACATATATGTATATGTGTAATGTATAATGCATGCTCAATTTGACTATTTCGGGTATGTTTCTTTAATCTCATATCTCAATCACTCAAACAATTTCACTTGTATATGTCTAACCTGCATTTAGGTTCATAGCTCAAAGATCTTGGTTATTCTAACATCACAATTCAATCATTCATCATTTCTTTTCTAACATCATATGATCACATAATATCTAATTTTTCATTCATCTTTACTTAATACACCTCATTCATCTCATTGAATCTTATTAGCATTTATAATATCACTTTCATTTCTAAAGCATCTCCAATTTTCCAGATTTTTGTATACTTAATGTGCAACAATCCATTCTTAAGTTATAACCTCCATTTTCACCTTAAGTATCACACATTTAACCACTTAATCTATCATCAACTAAGTTCATTTCAAGCCTCATCCAAGCCTAAATACATCATAGGAAAATACCAAACCATTTTTTGTTTCAAACTATACTTAAAAAAACATATTTCACATTTAGGTCATTCCCACGATTATGGAGGGCATCCCACGATCGTGGGTTATGAAAACAGAACATCTCCTGCACTTTTATCACTTCCCATGATCGTGGATGTACTACCATGATCGTGTTTTATCAAAATCTAAAACTTCTACCTTTGTTCCTCTCATTTCTAGTTTTTCCATCTCCTTCAAGTTATATTCAAAACCTTTTATACTTAGTTCATCATTTCTAGGTTAATTCCTCATCATTTTCTCTTAATTCTCACCTCCATTTTAGGTCAATATCAATCACAAACAAATCATACATTATTGTTTATTAATCTTACAAAAACAAAACATTAATGTCTATATACATTCATTAATGTTTCAGCTCACATTCAACGTCATTATCAACTTCACTTTATCTATAAACTATCATCTTATTTCTGCTCGTTTCAAGACATTACACTTGCCTTTTCTTTAGCTTCAAACTCATTCTAGTTTTTCTCACATAACAACTTATAACTTATAGCTTTCATATGCTCAAAACATATCATTCCTTCCTTAAATTTCTGCATTCGTTCTATACACACAATTAAGTCATAAACTCATCTCTATATTCTTTAACTTTCAATGCTCGTTAAAACACTATTTTCATTATTAATCATCCATAAAACAATACATAATCTATTATTTATCATTTATATGAAAATAGAATGTATACACATATATTTATTCTTCAATGCTCATCACTCATTCATCTACATTTTTGCACATTCTCATACACCATTCACTCTATCAATCATCCTTTAAACTATCATAAGTTGTTTCTTATCATATTCACAAGAATATAACATAAGCTACTTAATTTCCTGTCAATGTATCATCAAATTTCAATAACTTTATCACGATTATTTCATCTCAACTACCATCAAAATCATGTCAATCAAGCAAGCCATAAGGAATAATATACTACTTACTTGATTTACTCAAATTTTCTTCAATCACCATAAGCCCTAACTCCTCGATGATGCATGATCATCAACATTTAAGGCGGAATAGAGTGGTTCTTTTAGTAACAAGATGAAGAACTAGCAAAGATCTTGAAGTACAAAGTGGAAGATGATGGCAAGGTTCATGATGGTGAGAGTTGAAGGTGTCGTAAATGGAGAAGAAGAAATGAAGAAGATGAAGAACAATGGAGAGAAAAGAAGAAAGCATCAAATGATAATGAAAGACAAAAGATGGCTTTCAAAGGAGAAAATATCGTGGCTGGGTGTGTTGCAAGGCAAGTGACACTTGTCACTTGCCATATGTCACCACCATGTGGTTCTCACTTAGTCTCTTTTAATAACTAGTCCATTTGTCCTCCAATTTCTAATCGAATCGTCTCTTAATTTTTAATGACACTTATCATTAAATCCTAATATCTCTTATCAATAATTTCTACTACCATTTGACATTTATTTCTACTACTATTATCAATTATCTTGCCACTTGACATTTTTCCTAGTCTAGAAATACCCAAAATTTTAGAAATTTCCCTAATTTTCACTAAAAATTTTAAATTAAGAATATAGTTCATCAAACCAAATTTCAACACAATTTGTTCACTATTCACATCATAATCACATTAGAATCATTTATACCCAGAAAATGTCAAATGAGTGCATGAATAGTCATTGTAATCTGTGCAAAACAATTAAATTCACGTGTGTGTGTGTATATTAATATTATGCATGAGTATGAAATGAAATTTTCTAATCTCTCATTGCTGCTTCTCATGTATCTTGGTTTAAGATCCTGTGTCCTAACCCTTAATATGGAAACGGGATGTTACAATTCTCCCCCTTAAGAAATTTCATCCTCGAAATTCTTATCTAAATAATCAAATTGATGGGGGGTTTTTGTTTTATCATAAACACCTCTGTTTCCCACGTAATTTCTTCACTCGAATGATTCTTCCAAATAACTATAGTCAGTGGAATCACTTAAATTTTCAGTTGCTTATTCAAATACCCCACTTATCTTAACTGGTTTCCTCAATATATCTCAGATTACTCGCAAGTTTCACTTCCTGTGTTGACAACACCTATGTCGGATCATACCTATATTTCTTAAACATACTTACATGTAACACATTGTGACTTTAACACATCTTTGTTGGTCGGGCTAACTCATAAGTCAATACCAGTGGTCCTATTTTCTCAATAACTTCATATGGCAAACATATTTCGGCTTAATTTATCCTTTTTAACGAACTTTTGCATACCTTCCCAAGGTGGTACTTTCAGAAACACTTTATCTATCTCTCTATATTCCATATCTTCGATTTTAATCCACCTAACTCGTTTGTCTTTCTTGAATCACTTAATTTCTACTACAGATCAATTTCATTTCATCAATAGTATCTTAATCAATCCTAGCCTTTTAACAATCTTTAAGTCCTCATTATCCCAATATAAAGGTAGACGACTCTTTTTGTCGTTTAATGCCTCATACGGTGTTCTACCGATACCACTGTGATAATGATTGTCATACTCGAATTTAATCAGAGTTGTATATCGATCCCATACTCTTAAGAACTCCAAAATATAAGCTCTAAGCATATCTCCAACAGTTAAGACTATTGGCAAATCAAACATTCAGTCACACATTTAACCACTTGCATTCTTCATCCTTAGCCGCTAAATGTTGTTTCAACGTATTACTACCAGGATGTATAACACAGGCTGCTATGTGTGCTTCATCCAAAATCTCTTCTCTTAATAATCTATATTGGATACACATACTCCTTACTTCAATTACAAAGTATCATTTTTTTTCCAATTCAAACTTAGAATTCGGATTCACTTTCAATTTCTCAATAAGATTCACTAATTCAGAATCCTCACATTGGGCTTTTCTAATCCTTTCATGTAAAACTAGTCTTAAATTCAATATAACTAATAATATTTTATTTTGCCCTAAATTTATCTCAACATTTAATGCTCTTTATTGCCCTAGGTTTAGTAACCTCAATGTCTGAATTCATGCTACACTGCTATTGGATTTTCTGTTCAATATATTATATACAACACTAGCTTTACTGGATAATACACATTTGTATAATTAAAATCTTTAAGTATCTCTATCCATTGTCTCAGTCTCGTATTCAATTCTTTTTTACTTAATAATTTCCTTAAGAATTCTTTTTACATTCATTAGTCTGTCTGAATGACACATTTTTCCTTAGAAATCTTGTCACAGTTCTAAGATCAGTAAAAACTTCTTGATAACCTCTGGTAGTATCCAATATCTAGCTAATTCTAGAAAACTCCATATCTCATATATATTCCTCGGAGTTTCTCTCTTCATCATTACCTCTACTTTCCTTGGTTCTACCAACATGCCCTGTTTTGATACTATATGACCCCACATACTACTTGATCAAGCTAAGATTCACTCTTACTGAACTTGACATATAATTGTTTTTCCCTCATGATAGGTAAGATTAACCTCAATTGTTAAGATTAACCTCAAGTGTTCAAATGTTCTCTCTAACTTTTTGAATAAACTCAAAATATCATCTATAACATAGCCACTAATTGATCCAAGTAAGGTTCGAACACTTTATTCACTTATGCCATGAATGTTGTCGAGGCATTTGTCAACCCAAACAGGTATCACAATTAACTCAAAGCACTCATAACTAATTCTCAAAATTCTTAAGTAACTAATTCCTCAGATGGAGTAATGTTATCTTATGTTTTCTCAGTCTCCTAATTGACTTCTTTTCTGAATGATTTTCCCCATTCATTCAATTTCCTCTGCGTTCAATGTCAGACCATTCTTACTAATTTCTTCTTACATTTCAATTCATTTACAATTCTCAATTTTTCTGAACACAAACGTCAAATATAACTTGAACATTTTAAATATACGAATATCAAGTACATTGTGGACCTAATTTCCTTTAGCAATAGCAACAACATCTTCTCCAATTCATAAACCTAATAAGGTAGTTGGGCTACTTTATATCAACAAAATACATGTACTCTCTAGAGCATATTCAACTTTTTATGCCTGAGTCTTAGTTAGAAATGAGACTTCAATATTCACTTCTGTTTTGTTCAATAGTCATTTATTTCTAGAAATGGAATATTTGACTTACATGATATAATTCGATGAAAGTCTCTATCAAGAGAATATTTCTCTCCTCAATCATTTGAACTCTTTACATACTCTTTATCAGTCAACTATATTCATCATTGCTTCATAATCATTCTATATACCTCAATAAGATTAATTTATACTATTCCTAATATCTTAATAAGATCAATTACTGTCATATCTCGCATGATCAGAATATTCTTTATAATAAAACTAAGGGAAATAGGGGGCATATTCATTTACTCTAATACTTTGGTATGTATCATCTAGATACATCTTATCTAGAGATGTATTCTCGATAAGTCACCAATTAATATCTTATGCTAAAGATACCTTAATCTCAATTGATTCTAGACAACATCTCTCCCTTTGTGCCTGCTATGATCGTAGTAGACCTTCCCACGATCGTGACAGAAGCTTGTAGAACTAGCCACAATCGTGGAGACTCTGCCACGATCGTGATAGAACTAAATAATATTGGCCACGATCATAGAGACTATGCCACGATTGTGCCCTGCTTCTATTTCCTTCCTTTCTCCTCGAATTCATCACATATAGCAACATCATTTACACTCTCAATCTATCCCCAATTGATCACTATAAAAGTTTTTTTATGCATTACTTTGAATCATCTCAGAATTTTAATTTTGGGAACTATGACTAAAACAAATATTCAATAGGTCATAGATCACTTCCTATACCATCTCCAAGCATATAATACATAAGTGCTTAATAATATCACTTAATAAGGTAATTACATTTTCATATATGCACTTACAATAACAAATCAGCTTAACCTTGAGATCGTTTACATATATTGCTATCATTCATCTCATCTTCTAATTATTATTTATTTCATCTTACATATGTATATTCTCAATCAATTTAAAATTATAGATGCATAATCATCATAACATTTCGATCTTAATTCTACTAACATATTCTTATGCTAAATCATAACTCATGTCACATTAATTAAACAATCATTTCAATTCTAAGTTCATCTTCTCAATGTCATAATACAATTTTGTTTTCATTTCATTTTGCTTGTACATATTAAACCTTGTCATTTATAGTTATATCTCTACTTTCCTCAATCAATTCATGACAATGTATTAACATCCATATCACTTCAAAGATATATATCCACAGTACAATATTGATATCATATTCGCTAATACATCCATAAATACAAATGCACTGAGACTTCGTCTAACATATTGACCTATGTAGTATTTCTTAATTTTAGATATTCACAACTTTCTTCTTCTTACACTGATAGATCATCCTTCTTTTTATTGTTTCTAATAACTCAACTTCTTAATGAATGATCATGCATATGACTCATGTAAATGCAACTCAGATTGGGGATCAGTTGCCACTGCATGCTATGACATGTCAAAAATGCATATACCTTGACACATATTTTGAAAAATGCTCATGTAAGATACTAAGCCTGGGCTCTGATATCAAATTGTAGCACCCCACTCTCGTAGGGCATATTCCTGAACATAACGTCAGTATTTGAGAACATACTCCACAAGGGTGGCATGCTAGGACAGTCAGTCAATCATACTTATTGTAAAATTTTTCGCGCAACACATGCATTTTAGAAAAACTCATAAACATTTTGGCCCATTTTATTCATAACAATCTCAGTCATAAATGTCATAAACCATAAAAACATCATCATAGATTCCAGTAAGCATCTGGGCCCAGTACAAATAAAAAATGTGTTTAATCATAACTGTTATTACAAACAAAATTAATTTATAAAATAAATAATGCTTGCGGAATACAATGTTTAATACTAAAATAACAGAGAACATATGCAGATGCTAACTGATCTCGACCTCAAACTCTTTTCCAAATGCACTGGTTATACTCCAATTGGTTTAACTGGGTATCCTCCAAACTTGAAAAATAATGCTACAATTTTGTTGAGTTTTGCGAACTCAGTGAGCAAACCATCCTCAATTGCTCACTTATATCACATAACACAAATAGTTCACAGTTCACATTCAATTTGTAGATAAGTAATAACACAGATAGCTCATCACCTCATTAATTCATCATGTAGCTTCAAATAACACTTTATTTACTTATTTCACATTTCACATTTCACATTCAGAACAATTCAAACAGTACAATTTGATCATTTAAATATACATTTCAAATGTATATGCAATGCTTATGAGACTTACATTCAATTATTACGTTGTTGTGATCAAGTGTCTATAACTGTCCCGTATTCATTGTAGATATCGGGCTCATTAATAACTGTCCCATATCCATTGGAGATACCGGGCTTATTATATATAGTGAGCCTTTGGCTCTTAATCACTTTCTGAGCTTTGAGCTCTTTTTGATGGCTACTTCGGTCACAACTGCCTTTATCTGTTCATGCATTCATGTAATGGAATGCATCAAATCACATAAATTCAATCAGTCACTTTATTTCACTTTACACATTCTCTTTCACATATCATCAAATCTAAGTTCGACATTCAACAATTATATTGAGTATCACCTATTTCTTGCTCATTTACATTCAATGAATCACTTCTAATACATTCACATTCATTAAACTCCTCAGACTATTAATGTCCGAAATTATCACAATCACATTTACATCAATAGTAAGGCAATTAAGAAGTTTAAACAGAACAATCAATTAAAGTAAAACCATTTAGGTCGACTCACAGTATGCTTTAGATTAGCATTTGCTTCTATGATCCAGAAACGTCTGGATATTGACTTTCACTCCTGTATACCAACTTCATGCAATACACACACTGTACACACATTACTAATTTGCACCATCTCATAAACATTCAATCATACATAATGTATATGTGTAATGTATAATGCATGTTCAGTTTGACTATTCCAGGTATGTTTCTTTAATCACATCTGTTGATCATTTAAACAACAACATTTTTTTATATATCAAGATTGCACCTAGGTTT
>JANZXP010007689.1:0-14396 GCA_027576715.1 Erythroxylum flavicans | reverse complement strand
ATTTTTCATGTGCAAAAATCACTGTTCACAAATGCATGAGCATGAGATGTGTTTTCCTAATTTCTCCAATTAATCTCACGTGTACCAATTTCTATAATTCGTCCCTTTGTATGGAAACGGGGTGTTACACCATGCAACCTTACAATCTCATTCACATACCTTCGGGCCAATTGATCTAGTGAATTATTCTCCCTCACAGGTAAGAAATGGGCCAATTTTGACAATCTATCAACAATGACCTACATAGCATTATGTTGCCTCAGAGTCTTAGGCAATCCTATAATAAAATCCATAGTAATTCTCTCCCATTTCCACTCCAGAATTGGCAATGATTGTAACTTCCCAACTGGAGCTTGATGTTTAGCCTTAATCTACTGACAAGTCAGACATTTAGCGACATACTCCACCACTTGTTTCTTCATCCCTGGCCACCAGAAATGTTGTTTTAGTGTACTGTACATCTTGGTAGTACCAGGATGCATAGCATAAGTTGCCATATATGCTTCTTAGCATAAGTTGCCATATGTGCTTCTTCTATAATCTCTTTTCTCAAATCATCAATATCAGGTACACACAATCTCTGCTTCAACCACAGTGTCTCATCTCTCAACTCAAACTCAGAACTTGAATCTTGTTTCAAATTCTCAATAAGCTTCACTAATTTTGGATCTTTACTCTGAGCTTTTCTAATTCTCTCATGCAATATTGGCCTAAGCTTTAGTGTAGCTACTAATGCTTCATTCTACCCCAACTTCAATTCAACATTCAATGCCCTCAATTGTACTAGGTTTGATAACCTTTAGGCTTATATCTGTGCCACATTGCTATTGGACTTTCTACTTAATGCATCTGTTACCACATTAGCTTTACCAGGATGATATTCAATCATACAATCATAATCTTTCAGTAGTTCAATCCATATCCTCTGTCTCATTTTCAATTCTTTCTAACTCAACAAATATTTCAAGCTCTTATGATCTGTGAATATCTGAAATGTCTCATCATACAGATAGTGTCTCCAAATCTTTAACGAAAATACCACTGCAGCCAATTCCAAATCATGAATCGGATAATTGAACTCATGAGACCTCAACTGTCTCAATGCATATGCAATCACTCAGTCATACTGCATCAGAACGCATCCTAGCCCTTGGTGTGAAGCATCACTATATACTACATATCCTCCAGATCCAGATAGAATAGCTAACACTGGTGTTGTAGTCAACTAATATTTTAACTCCTCAAAACTCCTTTGGCATTCATTAGTCCATCTAGAAGGTACATCTTTGCTCAGAAGTTTTGTCAAAGGGGCTGAGATAAGTGAAAGATAAATCTCCTGTAATATCCTGCTAACCTAAGAAAACTCCGAATCTTAGATACATTCCTCGAGGCTTCCAATTTCATCACTACCTCAACTTTCTTTAGGTTCAACTGTATGCCTTGTCCAGACACTATGTGACCTAAAAACACTACTTGATCCATCCAAAATTCACAGTTATTAAACTTGGCATACAATTACTTCTCCCTCATTATCTGTAACATTAGCCTTAAATGCTCAAAATGTTCCTCACTACTTCGAGTATACCAAAATATCATCAATTAATACAATCACAAAGTGATCTAAATAAGGTTGAAATACCTTGTTCGTTAATGCCATAAAAGCTGTCGGAGCATTTGTTAACCCAAAAGGCATCACTAAAAACTCAAAGTGCCTATATCTAGTCTTGAATACACTCTTTAGTACATCAGCTTCTGCTATCTTCAATTGATAATACCCCGATCTCAAGTCTAGTTTAGTAAACAACCGAGCTCTTTATAAATGATCAAATAAATCATCTATCCTTGGCAAAGGATAATTATTCTTTACTATCACTCGATTTAACTACCTATAATCAATACATAGCCTCAATGTCCTGTCCTTCTTCTTCACAAATAACACTGGAGCTCCCCAAGGTGACACACTGGATTTGATGAAACCCTTATCTAACAACTCTTGCAATTAGGCCTTGAGCTCCTTAAGTTCCATAGATGTCATCCTATATGGAGGAATCGATGTAGGAGCAGTACCTAGAATAAGGTCAATCGTGAACTCCATCTCTGTTTTTGGGGGTAACCCCAGTAACTCACTAGGAAACACGTCCGAAAAATCCCTAACAACTGGAATATCCTAAACTTTCTGCCCAGTATGGGTGTCAATCACGTAGGCTAAATAAGCCTCACATCTACTTCGGATCAACTTCAAGGCATTCATCGAAGAAATCAACCTAGCTGGTACTGCTTGACTAATACCTCGAAACATTGCTCTCGAATGACTTAGGGATTCAATGATTACTTCCTTACTATAGCAGTTCATCACGGCCCTACGAGCAGTGAGCCAATCCATGCCTAGAATAATATCTATCTCCTTCAACTGTAGTACTATCAGGTCAGCCTCTAACTCCGCCTGATCGATTCGTATAATACACTCCTTACATATCTCCCCAACCATTATAGTACTCCTACCGAAGTACTCACTACTAAACCACTTTTCAGTATCTCTCTCTTATAATGCAGTTTAAATGCTAGATGCGGGGTGATGAATGAATGTGTAGACACAGGTTCTAACAATGCAAATGCCTTAAATGGAAAGACATGTAACACACCTGCAATGACATCTAGGGAGTCCTGAGCCTCCTGCCTGGTGATAGCAAAAATTCTAAGCTGGGACTGTGGCTGATTACTCTGCACTTCAGTCTTAACACTAGGACCTGCAGAACTAGTTCTGCCTTTACCTCTGCCTCTCTGTCCGGTTCCACTGGCTCTACTTTGCTGGATAGTCATCTCAGTCACTAAGCCCCCTCTCACTCCAGACTGGGCTCCAGAAGTTACAGGACAGTCTCTAAGCTAATGCTCATGAGATCCACAATGTAAACAAGCTCTCGTTGACCTCCAATGTTTCCCACCATGTTTCTTTTCACAGTGCTCACAACTGAGCATCTGTGATAGTTTCCTATTACATGTCTACCCTCCAGACAACTGACCTCTACCAGAGTAGCCAAAGCCACCTCTCAACCTAAACCCTGACTGTCTCAATCTCTGTTGTGATCGTGGTTGTCTGCTCTGGTGTTTACTAAATCTTCTACTAGATTCAGCTTGAAATTCTCCAAATCTCTTCATTCTGGGCTCCTGTCTATACCCTGGTTGTCCATCCTTTAGCAACTGCTCAATTCTGACTAAAGCAACTCTGAGTTCAACAAAACTACTCAGATTGGTAATGGCCAACCTCGTTCTAATTTCCATATTCAGCCCATCCTCAAATCGTCTACACTTATCTTCCTTTATTGGGATCAAGGTTATAGCATACCCTGTCAACTCATTGAACCGCACTTCATACTCAGCTACTGTAGAGTTCCCCTGTTTCAAATTGAGGAACTCCTTCATTTTTCGGTCCAGGTAGATTTTTGGCATATAGTTCTCCTTGAAAACTTTCAGAAAGTCTTCTCACTTCAGTCTACACGGTCGAGCGAAATTGCCAGGAATAGTCTTCCACCACTGATATGTTGGACCTTGCAATAACGAAACTGTATAATAAAATCTTTCATCGAACTCGCAGTCTATCTGATCGAACACCGGTTCAGTTCTCTCCAACCAACCTTCTGCCTCTACAGGGTCTGTACTTTCATAGAAGTCTACAACCCCTGACTTTTGGAGCTTATCATACCTCCTCTCCCTTCTCTCAGGAATTCTCGGAGGCATCTGTTCTAACTGAGGTACCGGAGACTCTCTATTGGCTCCTATGGACTCAAGGTCAGCTAACTTTGCAACTTAATCTCCTATGGCAGATGACCTATATCAAACAATACTCATGATCACTATACGAATTTCTCACCATATATCATGTCTAAATGCTCTTATATGTCCATAAGGATGTCAAATCATACTCTGATACCAAAAACTGTAACACACCACTACCATAGGACATATGCCCAAAATTCTTGAGAATATCCTAGCACATACCCTACGGGAATGGTTTATTAGAGCAGCACATTCACTTAATATGGCATCATACACATCAGAAGTAATCATAAAAACAACTTATCTTATTTCATTAACAAAACATGTTTTACACTTTTATTTCATTACAAACCATCCATATATTTACAATACAAAAACCATCTGTGATCACACTGTTTTAAACAAAAGATTCTACATAAAATGAAAAATACAAAGTATTCTATCTAAAATACTCAAATGACAGTTGATCAGACCTTTAAGCCATATCTTGATCCAAAATGGACAACAATAGACTTCAGTTAGCTTGCTCTACTAGCAAGGTCTCCTCTCAATACCTGAAAATCAATGTTGCAATTTTGATGAGTTTTGCGAACTCAGTGAGTGAACTATCATCGATGTGTTTACTCAAAACAAAACACATATATATCAATGAATAACGTTCAACTCAATCAAAGTAACGCTTCATTCAAAGCTATAACTCATATTCTACAATTTGCATCATAATATAAGAAGCATTTAAAAATACAATCACTTTTAAGTCATTTTAAAAGTACATTCTAAATGCAAGAATATCATGTAATCATTTCAAAACATAACACTCATTTATCACAATCTTCATATCACCATCAAAGTCATAAGCATTTCTCAATATCAACACAACATAGTTCAACATTCATTTGCAATCAATATCATAAACACATTTAAAGATACAAATTCAAAAGCAAATGAGACTCATTCCATTTTAACTTTGTTGTGACTCAGTGCCTATTTCACTGTACCGTATCTGTTGCGGATACCAGGCTCTTTTCAGTACTGTTCCATATCTGTTGTAGATACCTGGCTCATCAATCGCTGAGCCTGAGGCTCTAATGCACATAACTGAGCTAAAGCTCTTTTCACGTTGGCTACTCCGGTCACAAATCCTTTATGTGAACATGCATCATATAATGGAGTATCATAGTTCACATAATATATCATCAAGTACTTTCAGTCAATGAGCACACTCAATTTTCACAATTCATTGAATTTAAGTCCAGAATTCAACAATTAATTGAGCATTCAATTTCCTTATTCATAGTCAAATCACAAACACTCCCAATACAGTCCTGAATATTGAAGTCCTCGAACAATCAATTGTTCGGAATCAGTAATATCATAATTATATTAATATCAATTCAATATAGAGAAATTAAGTTTAATCAACACAATTTAAATAGAACACATTACGAATTGAAATCTCACATCTAAGTTACCCACTATACATATAATTCTAACAGAAACATAAATATTTGAGTTTACATAACTAGGTTAACTCACAGTACACTCCAGTCAACTATTGCCTCGATGTGTTGGCAATGTCTAGATGGCGTCAGTCGACGTGTGCCTCTAAATCAAACAATAAACACATTTACACATTACTAATTGATCAATCAAATGAATGCTCAAAGTTACACATATATATGTATCATGTTTAATGCATGCTCAATTGATTATTTTGGGTATGAAATCTTATTCACAAATCATACTTATATATTTATCATGGCTTGTGCATCATTTAGTTTGCAATTAAGTTTATGCCTTAATACACTTAATCACCTTGAACTCATCACTCACACATTTATCACTCTTTTTCCTAGGATTATATACTCACACAATTTCCTACTTCTCATTCAATCATTCCCAGTTCGTCACTTACATACTTTGAATCACATTACATTCATGAGAACATCTTTATATCATTATCAAATCAGATTTTACACTTATCCTTGAACATTTTTCATGATTAAAAAGCTCCTTGTAATACACACACAATTGGTACTTTACATCTGAAATTTTAGTAAGTTAAATCTATACACTCACCAAAATTTTTCCAGCAACATATACTCATACATTCACCCAATTCTCATTCATAAATACCCTATGTTCTTCAATGCTCATTCATCCATACCTTATGAACATTTATTATGTTCTTAAGAGCATGTTTTCATTAAAAGAACTCATTTATTCCTTAAACGTATCAAAATTTCCAGATTTGACCTCATTCTCTTCAAAATATTCCATCGTTTTAGGGTATGACTTCAATTAACTACATAAACTTATCAAGATATCTTCTGGCCAAAATGTTTCACAGAAGCATTAATGAGACATCAACAATAATTTTTCATGTTTTATACTTTAACCAATTCGAGCTCTAAAATCCCCAAAAATAAGGAAATATATAAGGTTTCTGCACAGGGGTTTGTCACAGGTAGTATTAGAAAAACAAGCATAACACAAGCTCTAGTCACTATTTTGTCAAGATATTTTCACATTTGTCAAGTTAAGACCTATATCTACAACTTTAATTCTTTGAGTTTCTTCAAATTCATACCTTAAAGACATGTAAAATAGGTAGAAAGAGGAAGAAGAACTTGAAACCAAAATTTTGTCCTACAACTTTAATTTTCCAAATTTTTTCTCAAGGCAAATTTTCGGGTCAGATTTGTATGATCATTATGACCTAGACAATGAGGTGTTTAGGCAATACCTTCTTCTAATGAAATGTTCCAAAATGTATTAAGTTTCTAATGACATCAAATTCATGCATTTTGGTTTAGTTTTATGCAAGTTATAACCACATTATTACAAACTATTCTCATAACACAACAGTACACAGTTTTCAACTTCAAGCCACAGTTCAAGGCTTTTAAGGACATAATTAAAATTCGATTCCTTCGTGAAAAATGTATCCATATTTCCCTAGTTTAATCTAGATCAAAATTCATCCAATTTTGATATTCAAAGATTATGTTATAGCAAAAATGCAAATGTATGTTTAGCAAAACATTGCATATAACACACTCCAGCATACTCCGTTGTCAAAACTCTATCATCTTTCTACCATTTCTCTATCCTTTCAAGTTGATGATTCAATTAAATCGAAATTTGCAGTTCAAAATTCTCTAGACATAATTCACAAATTCATGAATAATCACAACCTAAAATAGAACCTAATTCACACTTTTCTATATTACATTTTATGCATTTCACTACTCTTCATATAAGTCCAATTACCACAATCCTTCATCACACTTTCTGCACATTTTCATTTTGCTAGTATCATTGAAACTCTTCTTCCTACAACACCACTCAAGCATGAATTCATTTATCTTCCTACACCACTCATGCATGCATCCTTTTGAAAACATTAAAACATAATCAAAATGCATTTAGACCACCCATACAACTTAAAGCATCACTTACTTGATTCAAAAAAATTCCAGCAATTGAGAGAGAAAAATTGATGTCTATTTTCATTTGTTCTTTGTCCTTTTGTTCTTTAAAAGATTCAAACACATCAATTATCTTGAATGAGCTACTCTCCTCCAAATTCTTTAATACATCATTCATGTTGAAAGTCACTTGGTCATTAGTAATCTAAAGGATAAGGTTCTTTTCGTGGGCACCTACCAAAGATTTTTCAATGTTCACAAATGGAATATCAAGAAGTGGTGAATAAAAAGGAGGGTTAGCATTGCTTTCTTCATACAATTTGTTATCTCTTGATCTTCAATAAGGTGGGGTTTAGTTTGGTTTTCCATTGGTCCTTCTAGCTCTCCCCTATTCTTAGGTGCAATAGCCTCATATGGCTCTCTTTGATGTATTTCCATATTACTTAGAGAGTCTTCCACACTTCTCTTACAAAATTCATGGGAAAGTTGTCTCACTCAAATTTCTAGGTTATGAATAGATGAGAAGTGATTTTCCGTTACTTTCTCAATTTGTTATTCTAGTCTCTTGTGGCCCACTTCCATGACTGTGAGCTTATCTAGGATCTTGTTCAATTTAGAATCCTATAAACTAGACTCATCTTGCTGAAGTCTTAATAGGTTTTGAGGTCCTAAATGAGTCCCTACATTGTTGGACCAGTAGAAATTAGGGTGGTTCTGCCACCCCGAAGTGTACATGTTCTAATGAGGATCATTACTTCCCTAACCATACTGTGCCTCATAGTAATTTGCAAAAGTTCCTTTCTCCCTATAATATCTATCTTCCATCATTGTTCTTTCCATTTCTTTTTGGCATCTAGCTCTTCAGATGTCTCATTTCTCATTCTAAGATGTCTTGTTGTGTGACTACTTGACGCCCCAACTTCCTTCTCTATTTTTTATTATTTTTATTTTTTAAAACAAAAGATAGTGAAAAGGCTTAGATTGAAGAACTAAACTGATCGCCTTCCCCATAACAGCGCCAAAACCTTGATTGCGGTTTTCTGATATATATATATATAAGTTTTAATATTTAACCTCAATATTCTGCAAGTGCATGGGTCATTCATGTAGTACCAAAGATGTCGATCCTACAAGGAGGTTAATCTAATCCTATAATGTAAGGTAAAAACAATTTGCAATAATTCAAAATGAACAAAACTAAAGCAAGAATTTATTTCAATCATGCATTCAATTTCAACAATCAATTATCAAAATATTAACAAAATAGCAATTGCAACACCCAATTAAGAATCAACCTAAAGAACTACCAATCAAGAGAAAGGGGAACTTTATCTATCTTTAATGCCAACCTAATTGATCATGACTTACTGGATTATTGGCTCTAGACAGTCTTAGGGTTAATTACACCCTCTCGATTTATAAATATTAACCCTAATTTATAAATCCTAATCAAATTATGAGAATTGTAATCTCTCGATTAACAATCTATCCAAAACACCAATTATATCTGAAGTTATCCAAAAACTGTCGAGAATCCTATGCATGATCTCTCTTCATAGAAATTACCAATTTGATTTAGTTCTCGTTCTATTAAATTATCTAACTCTTGTTAGCCCAATTTAGTAGTTTTTCACTTAGTTCACCCTCTGAGTTTATCCCCAAATTATGCAAGTGTAGAAATTAAAACACAATTAATCCAGTAAATCAACAAACAATCAAATTTCTTTAAATAAAAAAGAAATCAACCTGAAGGTGAGTTTAGACATCCTCAACATTTAAACAATGTATTCATCAATGTCTATCCCAATTCTATACAATAATAAATTGAAAAATAAACCAAAAATAAGATTGGAATGGATGACAGAGGTAGCTATGGCGGGAAACCTCTTGTTCTGGGAAACACTTCGCGTAGGCTTCTTCTCCACATCTCTCTTCCTTCTTCTCTTTCTCAATCTATCGATGAACTCTCTTTAGGTTT
Source organism: Erythroxylum flavicans (assembly GCA_027576715.1). Lineage (NCBI taxonomy): Eukaryota > Viridiplantae > Streptophyta > Magnoliopsida > Malpighiales > Erythroxylaceae > Erythroxylum > Erythroxylum flavicans. The sequence goes on along the minus strand of JANZXP010007689.1, from coordinate 5,213 downwards.
CTCAATAGTGGCTGATGCAAAAGCTTCTCCCTTTTGTTCTTGTTGTTCTATTTCTGTTCTTTTTTGTTAAGGGTTGAACTAGGATTTTTGTGGGGGTTTAAAAGGTCTAAAAAATCCCTCGAAACGCGAAGTGTGGGAGTAGCTGCGCACATAATATATAAGCTCAAAGACTTGTACTAACCCATAAAACACTTAAAAGAAAAATAATTAACAAACTAATACAATTCTAACCTAAACACATACTAAATGATTGAATTAATAGCTAAAACATATCAAACTATACCCTAAAACATGATGCAATTTACACTTATCAAGCAATAAGTAAAATAAAGGAAAATAAAGGGGCACGTGATATATCTTTTGGTGATGATGAAGCATCACAAGCATTAGATAAAGGGAAAAGGAAAGGTACTATTTACATAGATTCTTATTTCCCTTCAAGGACTACTCCCAGTTCTTAACCTAGTCTACAAAGTGTTTAGGCTCATAAGGATGTTGTCTTGCCATGTAAAAGAGCATTGGATAGATGGTTCTATAATTCATTTATTCCTTTAAATGCTTTAAATTCACCATATTTTCAAGATGCAATAGATGCTACAATAATGATAGGTTTAGGATTTAAGGTACCTTCTTATTATGAGATGAGTGTGCCTTTACTTCAAGATATAAATAAAAGAATGTCAGTTAATTGTGGATACATATAAGTCTAACTGAGAATCAACAAGTTGCATGATTATGACAGATGAGTGTGACTAAAGACAAAGAACCTTGATTAATTTCTTATTTTATTATAAAATTAGAACAACTTTTGTCAAGTCCATTGATGCTTTTGACGTGGGAAAAAGTGTTAATGCTTTATCTAAATTATTTTATGAAATTTTAAAATGGGTGGGTTCGACTAAGGAATGTTATGTATTTTGTTACAGATAATACAGCTAATTATGTATCACTTGAGTACATATTACAATCAAAGTATAGGCATATTTATTGGTCTCCATATGCTAGTCATTGTCTAAATATTATTTTAGAAGATATTGGTAGTATGGATCATATTTCTAGTCTTGCTTTACGACATCTAAGGTCATAATATTTATGTATAATCATATGAAACTTTTGTTATGGTTAAGAAAGCAAGAAGATTGGGTTGAGATCGTACATTCTGCTACTACTAAGTTTGTAACTGCATTTATTACATTGGAAAGTGTTCGTGAACATAAGCAACTACTTCAAAATTTAGTGACAAGTAAACACTTTTCAAATCATAAGTTATCAAAGAGTGAAAAAGGAAAAGAAGTTTATGCTATTATTCTAGATAATAAATTTTAGGATGCTTGATTGATCATTGTGAAGATTGTGGCTCCCCTTATAAGGTTGTTAAGGATTGTTGACTTAGATGAGAAGCCATCTTTGGGGTATTTATATATGATGGTATATATAAAACTCACAAAACATTTATAAATCTTTTTATATAAGCCTTATATAGATATTATTAGCTGATGACGGGATAAGCATCTTACTTAAAGGATCCATGTAGCAGTTTATTTTCTCAATCCTTATTGCTTATGTAATTGAGATGCTTGTACAAATAATATTATGGGTGGATTGTTTGATGTGATCGAAGCAAAGGTATTTTCTTTATGAAGAGCAATCATAAGTGACAAATGAAATTAAATTGTATTGTGAAGGTTTAGAAATTTTTGCGAGATCATCAGTAAAGAGAGAACTTATAATGAAAAATATTATAGGTGGATCGTTTGATGTGATTGAAGAAAAGGTATTTTCTCTATGAAGAGCAATCATAAATGACAAATGAAATTAAATTGTATTGTGAAGGTTTAGAGATTTTTGCTAGATCATCAGTAAAGAGAGAACTTATAATGAAAAAAATGTAGCCTGGTAAGTTTTTATACTTTTAATTCATTCTTTACTTATTAATAATATGTATTTTTATTTTTCATAATTATTAATTTAAAATATAGATGATTGGTAAAGATTATTTGGTAAAAGTGTTCCAACATTGAGAAAAATCGCTATCAGATTATTCAATCAAATAACTTATGCAATAAGTTGTGAACATAATTGGAGCATTTTGAACTTATTCATGCATAGAAACAAAATCTTTTGAAACATCAAAGACTTAATGTTTACGTTACTTATAATTTGAGAATGAAGAATAGGTATTTTATGATTTTGCTTTTATTTCATTAATTGTATTTTTATTGACTTTATAATTTCTCTATTATGTGTTTAAAGTGCTTAGTAAGAAGAAAACATGTGATCTAGTTCATATTGATTTTGTTGAACTTACTGATTTTTAGATCGAAGAGGAAGAACCATCACCTGATCTTGATTATAACAAACTTGAAAAAGTGATTTATTAAAAAAATGCATTTATCACGACGAATGAATTAAAAACATCTACTGATGCTTAGTTCTTATCTTATTTTGATCATATTTAAGTTAAAAGTAAATCTATTATAGTTTTATAATTGAGAATAATTTCATACATAATTTGTAATTTATTTGAATGCAGTACAAAAAGTTGATATAAATACTTTGGATGAAAGCGTAGTTTACTAATCTTTAGATAACGTTGGAGAAATTGGAACTTTTGACGATGATGAGACATAACTCCTTTAGAAATACAATTTTGATGTTTATTGCTATTTTAAGTTTTATATTAGACTTATATTTTCTTATTATTAGTTAATTATACAATAATAGACATTGGTATATTTTTATTTCAATAACATATTTTATTTTTACTTACTCTTATAATTTTTACTTCTTATTTATTGTATATAATTCTCCAATGTTTTTATAGTGATTTAACACCAGTTGAACCTTTAAACCTTAAACATTTCTTTTGACTAGTTTAATATTCGGTTTGGCTTTTAAAACATTGGAGAAGAATCAAGTTGAAATTATTTGCAAAAAAATCAGTGTTATGGAGATTTATGGGTTATCTCTTAGTGAGCCCACCTTCTCATTTCAACATAGGTCATAAAGGAAGAAAGCTAAAAAAAAATACTCTTCTCTCTAATAATCGCAAGTTGATGTTGTTGTTAAATACCTTGTAACTTGATCTCAAGTACAGGACCATAACAGAGTAGGCAATCCTAAATGCAGTACCCCTTTAGGCATCAAAGAACATCAATAGCAATCCTGAGAAAAGGACTTGGTTACTCCTAGAAGTACCTTTAAAACTAAATTTTACCCACCCAGAGTCACACTAGTTCCCATTTACAATCCACACTTTACTTGATCCATAGAGCTTGTAAAGGCATATCTAGCAGGTTGTCCTGACTAGGGCTCCCTAAAGTTAGGTTCAAATATAAAAACTTTAATTTAAGTATAACTTGAATTTTTAATTTAAGATAAATTATATAAAAGTAATTTATGATTAGACCCTTTATATTGGATATAATAAGTTACATTCGTAAATCTATTTACTAAGACCATATATGACTTAATAATTGTACATCAAATTTAATTTTTAAAAATACAAATGGTTAGAATGCCCTAAATCCAAAAATCTGCAGAATGTTGACTTTAAATCTCTAAAATCGTTTCCCCTCCCACTCTAAGTCTCTGTCATCACACTACTAGTCACTTTGAGTCTCCACCAACTGAAGCATTTGGTTTGGGTAGGGTGTGTTAGTGAGAAGAGTTTAACCAACATCTGATATGAGTAAAAAGTGGTATATTGATTCCACTTCTATTTTTCTGTTATGATTTTGAGTTTTCATTATCTGTTTTTAGTTTATGTATTTATTTCAAATAAAAACAAAAACCTATCTGGTTGTTAATGTTAATATAATAATATTTTTATCTCTGAAAATAATTACACATTCGATAAAACATAAAGATAAATGATTTTTAATTTAATAAACTTATTTTAATCCTTTATATAATATTTATTAACAAATTATTAAGAAAATTATTTATTTTACGAAAATAATAATTTAAAATTTATACTTATTCTAAATATATTTTAATTATTAAATAAAATTTTATTTAAATTATATATTTTAAAGATATTTTAATTAATTTAAATTTATTAATAGTTATCTAATTTAATTAAAAAATAAATAAATTATTAAGTAAAATTAAAATATTCATGATTATTATTAATAATTAATTTTAATTAATTAAATATATAACATTAAATTAAAATTTTTATAACTCTTATTCAAAATTAGTATATTAAATAATTAAATAATATATATTTATTGCATAGTAAATCAAATTATGAAAAAAACAAAAACAAAAAGTTAAAACCACTTTCTATGAATGTTATAATTTTTTTAAATCGGAAGAAACCAAAACCAAAAACTCAAACAAACAAGCTTTTTTTACTAAATATGAAAACGAAAACATAACTAATGAAAGATTTTGGTTTTATTGAGATTTATCCATATATTTTAATGCTGATTTAATCGAAGGAGCAAAAGTGGATGGTTCAATCATAATTGGCAAAAAGAGATAGGAGTTAGGTTATAAAATGGGTGATAAGGGAGCATGAACTATTTAGGAGGAAGATACAGGATCTTCATAGGTTAGGGTAAAACCTATTAAGAGAGTTCACAGAGCGAATTAATGCATTTTTAGTTGTTAGGTTCCAATCATGCATCTCATATATAATATATGTCAAATATACACAGCGAAAATAAAACAAAACCTCAAAAATCATATCTACTCATTATTGGAGTTATGTAAATATAGTGCCCTAAAAAGCAAGTGTATTTACATGTACCTTAATCTTCTTCTGTTACAATTTTGTAATGAAAATATTTATTATTAATAAAATAAAAGAGTTTAAAGTAAAATGGGAGATATAGAAGGAAAAACCAACATAAGGGCAAAACGGTAATTTTACCCTTTATTGTGCTGATGGCTATAATAAGGTTCTAAATAGGGTTACAATTGGACATGAAATATGTGTTCTCATAATATTTAATAGTTCAACAGTTCAACTAATTGTCTTTAGTGGAATGACATTTAATTAATAAGCTAGAATTATTCTAATGAGATTTAATTAATTATAGGCTTATTGGAGCTTGAATTACCAAAGTCTAATAAGATTCCCCACTTGGCTTTAAGGAGGTTATCAATCTAAGAAAGAAATATAAATGAAGGTTTTAGAAGCCCATAATTGAATGTTGGGCTTGCACTAATTAATGGTTAATTAGAAGCCCAAATGTTCATTTAGA
>JANZXP010007630.1:0-14401 GCA_027576715.1 Erythroxylum flavicans | reverse complement strand
ATGCCATGTGAAGTTAGTGTAGTGTCCGAACGTAGCTCACCCTTATCGTAGGATATGTACCGGAATGACCTCCGGGCATCCCGGTATGTACCTTGCGGTGAGGGGGTGCTACATACTATGTCCAACAAACAATTGTGTTGACGAAATTAATTACATGATGATTCAAAAATTGTCAGGAAATATGCATTCATACATGAGTTTTGAGAAAACAGTTGACAGAAGACATCAAGCTGATTATGAAGATTTTCTTAATTCTTTAAATCCTAAATGCCTACCTCCACACAAACTTTTACTCAAAGAAGGCTCCCTAATTATGCTACCAAGAAATTTGAATCCAAATGAGAGACTGTGCAAGGGGACAAGGTTGATATGCGGACAATTAAAAGATCATACAATTTCTGTAGAATTTGTGTTTAGACCTCACAAAGGAATTTTGGTTTTATACCTAAAATTCCTTTGCAATCTTCAGGAAATGAAAAAATGGATTTCCTTTTGTCAGAACACAGTTCCCTATTCGTTTGTGTTTTGCAATGACCATAAACAAATCCAAAGGTCAAACACTTGATCATGTGGGAATTTATCTCTGTCATCCTGTATTCTTACATGGACAGCTATATGTGGCTCTGTCAAGAGCTCGAACTCCTAAATCACTTAAAGTTTTGATTATTCCAGGAACTTTTGATCTTCAAAGTTTAATCAAAAAACAAGAAATATTGTGTTTCAAGAAAATTTTCAATTAGTCAAATTATAAAAGATAAAGTTGTCACGAGGCATGTTAATTGTTTCTTTTCAACTTGATATAATTTCATTTCATATAAAAAACTCTTTCTCATGACTAATTCATTAAACAAATTATTTTAGGATGGAAATCTGTTTATTAATTAAGGATATTTTACCTGGCGCTCAATGGTGGTGTTTTGAAATTATTGTCCAAGAAAAACATGTTGTCGCTTCACCTAGTATACCATCAAAGAGACAAAAGTTTATCTTTTTTAATTATGAGGTATAACAATTACGCTTTCTTCATTTAACGTGTTTTTCACTTAATTATTAATAATTTCTTTATTATTAATAGGGATCACAAGTTGAAGGTATTATATTCAACAATGATATCCAACAAATGAGCCACATTTTGCAGTCGTGTAAGAACTATATTATTTCTAATGCCATTATGAAGCCAATTCCTGCTCAATATCAGACTGAAGATTTGAAAATACAATGGATAATTACGAGCTGCACTGTCATTGAACCTGTATCAGATGCTGATACCATCATCCCTGTGAAATTTAACTATACATCTTTCACCGATCTTATCAACTGTATAAACAACAAGCAAAAATCAGTTGGTTAGACCCTTAATTTATTTCTTTATACATTGTTCACAATTTTTGTCTATTATATCTAATTATATTTATGTTTAATACGTGATACATATTTTGGCCGTGGTTATTGAAGTCTTAGATAAGAAAGAAATCAACAAAGATGGAAGAAATTCAACTGTGTAGAAATTTGTTACGCCAACAAAGAGTAATTTTAATTCTCTGTTATTCGTTATATTTTGCATGAAACTGAGATAAACTCCTTCTTTTTTCTGAAATTCTTTTTTTATTAGACAACAAACGATTGTACTGTCGATGTGGAATTCTTTTGTTATCAACGAGGGCCAACAACTTACTGAATCCTTGCACCTTTATCCAATAATTGTGTATAGGAGACTGAAAGTGAACTTCTATAATGGTATTTTTTCTTCATCGTAATATTACATTTTATGAGTTATCTTTTTATTTTATTTTTAAGTTATAATTCAAAATTTTAGGTGTTGCATTATTGACCTGGTTCGACTCAGAATTCTTGTTGATCCACCAACATAGGAACTTGCAAATCTTAAAAATTGGTATTGCCTTATCTTTACTCCAACATCTTTACTCCAACGATCAATTAAATTATATATCTTTACTTCAACTATCAATAAAATTATATAGAAATTTTATAAATTTTGATGCTTTCATATTTATAATTATTATGTTACAGGGCACGATGAAATAGTAAGGAAATTAAAAACCTTATTAGTGAACGATTTTACCTGAGATATAATCCTGATATATCCTTCGAATCTCATCAAAAAATCACCAAAATCGTGTTCTTGAATTCTATTAGCAAGGTAACTACATCTATATATTCTTATAAAATATTTCGTATTAATTTTTTTGATAGAAATCTTATTATAGGTTATTTGCAGATATCATGGATGAAAGCTAAAATTTTCTTCCAACGCATCTTGCAAAAATACTGGTATATAGCATGTAAGAGATGTTTTTCGTTCTACAGCTGCCACCTATGGAGTTCCATTCACTTGTAATTTTTGCAGAGAAAAACTTACCGCTAAACTTAGGTTTGCTTCTTCCCTTTTCTCTCTTCAATTTACTGCTTTTTACTTCTCATGTAAATTTTACGTTTTTGCAGTTTTTTACTTGGATGTCACGGTGTGACTTGTTAAGTCACACCTGTGACTTTTTTTCTTGGATGTCACGGTTACACCCGTGACCCATAATTTAAAAATTGGAGAATGCGTCACAAGTGTGACCAAACAAGTCATACCAGTGAAGACTTAGTCTTTTTCCTTCCTATGAATTAACAACTTCATTTTTAATATCATTTTTTCTTCTAATTAACATATGCTGACTGACGAAACAGGGACTATCACGATTTCTATTTTTGGAGAGCTCGCTGAAAAACTTTTGAATTTCAACGCAATTGAAGCTATGCAATATTACAATGAGGTTATATATTTTGATATAATTTTTTGAGATGTGCAATTTAATATGACAACAATTATCTTTATGTGCCTATATGACTTACAATTAACATTTTTGCATTCCCATAATAAGAACATGGAACTTCCTCTAGAAAAGGTGCATGCAGAATTGAGAAGCAAAACATTTCTTCTTCATGTCAAACCATCAAACATTCAGTCATCAGATGCAATACAACGATTTACTGTTATGTATTACCGTGAAGTTGATAATGATGAACTACAAAAGGATTTAGCTTCACCAGCAAAAGATGATCAAATTTCAAATGATAATCAAAATGAGACTGCTGAAATTACACCTCCACCTATTTCAGGTATTCGTTATTTGTCATTATTTATGTAAACTTCTTTTTTTACAATAATTATATTATCATCTGTTACTTATCTATCTATCTATCTATCTTTTTTTTTAAATGTCACCTTATATACTCTATGGCTAATATACTTTGATTTTTTTATTTTTAGAATATATTGCTGAATCTTCTTCATCAGTCAGACAATGCCTTCATAAAAGATTCAACAGTATAGAACCCAGTTCACACTCGGATGCAGATATGATCATCAGCCACACCGAACCCACACCGTAGTCAGATACAGATGGTGATCGCAATAACAAAAAACCTAACTTTTCATACGCTCTTTTTGTTAGAACAAAATCATCATATGACTTGTGTACCTTTTGTGCTTTAATTTAATGTTTTCTTAAACCTTAATATTCTGGACATCATATATTTCTAAATATCCATATGATGGTTGTTTTGTTGTTAAATCACATCCATTAATAATTTTTTATTACTTGGATAATAGCAGCTTATTATTTTTATTAAACTCCTACAAATCATAAAGTTCAAACTTCGTAGACATCTCAACATATCAAAAGAAAAAGAAAACGTTTTCTTTACTTTATCTTTATTTTCTCTTTTTTTACTTTATCTTTATTTTCTCTTTTTTTAACATTTCTTGTTTTCTCCTACGTTTTCATTTTCATCAAATTTTTGTAAAATAAATTCTTGTAAGTAGAGCATCATGTAAAACTCTGAATATAAACCTAAAATCTCAATATAAACTTGATTAACTTATTCTCATTTTACTACTAATCTTACTATTACATGTTCATTATTTCAAGATAAACTTTGACAGAGTCACACCCGTGACTAATGATAAGTACAATAATAGCCAAGGTATTCAAGAATCACAAAATTTAAGCATGCACAACACTCACGAGTCACGGGTGTGATGACTGATCATGTTAGCCTATGAACTAACATAAACATTCAACAAAAACTTTGACCATAAGTACTATATAAACATCAAAGCCCACAATTATATAATAAAGTAAAACTATTCAAGAATCAAAATTTTCTACTCACGAAATAAACATTAACAATACGGATCATTAGTCACGGACCCGTGACTAATGATCTTATGTTATCAATTAACCATAAACATTCAACTAAAGCCTTAATACTATTAATTAAACATAACCAATCTACTCATGAATACATATATAAGTGTTGTTTTTTTCTCTTCTTAAAAGTGGCAAACCATACCTATCCTTCTCTTTCCTTGTCTTCTTCTTCTTCACACCACCCTCTTTATCAACAACTACATTTAGAGCATCTAACTCAGTTTCCAACCCTCCAATTTTGTCTTTTCTTTCTTCTTCCAATTTTGTCTTCTCTTTCTTCCCCTTTTTTCTTTTCAAGGACATTGTTACAGAGAATTAAGAAAAGAAAAAAACCAACACCATTAAAAACATTCAACCATAAAAGCACAAACATAGGAAAAAAACATGAATAATAATAACAATTTTTTTTTCATTTAATGATTAAAGATGTAAAATGACCATTTTCACGAACACAACTTAAGATTATAAAGCTTATAATAATTCATGAACAAACTATTTTTGACATGCATAACCATAATTGACAAGTACATCAACTAAAAGACCATTAACAAGTGTGATAGACACTCACTCAATTTTCCCTTTTTTGAAGCGCTCAAAGGTCAAAAACATTCACTCATTTCCCATTTCATGTTAAACATCAACCGTAAGCTTGCTAACTAATCCAATCTTCACTACTATATATCTAACACAAATATTAATCCAAAGGTCTTTATTTTGGTTGTAATGAGGCCTTGGTAAAGGTATGGAAAAGATAAATTTTAACTTAAAATCAAGGGACTAATTGAGCATTTAAAATGATACGTACTAATAAAATATAAAACACAAATTTTTTTCTTTTCAGGAATCTCCATTACTTTTACAATCAACCCTTTTCCTTCATTTTCTTTTTTTTCTTCCCTTCTCTTTTTCCCCTACCATTTTCTCCTTCCTTTTTTTCCCTTTTTGTCTTCCGTCTTCACTTGATGTGATTTGCTTTTTTACTAAATGTACAACAGCATATATCCTTCTAAATTTTTCCCTTTTTCTCTATCTTCTTTAGTTGGTATCATTTGTTTTTTCCAATGTGCAACAATATATGTACCTTTTAAATGCTCAACTTGCCCTTATAGTGAGTATAATCAAAGCAGATAAACAATAAAAGACAAAGCTCATGTTTCAAGTTTTAACCAAAAAAAGGTTCCATGCAAGCTCGAAGGGGTTAACTAAGGATAATATCATGGTGGCTTTTTAAGCTTTGAGGTTATATCCTAAACGCCTTCATCATTTTAATGTCTGCATAAGATTAAGTAATCTTGACTAGTATTCGTAAGCAAGTTCTAGATTTGTTTAACATGAAAGAATACTCTCAACAATGAATATTTTTAATTGGTCTCAAACCCTTACCGAAGGAAAGTGTCATCCATCTATCACAATAACCAAATACGTTTCAATTAAAATCTATGTCAATCAACTCATGCATGCAAATATATTTATTCACTTATATTATGCATTTATAACCCTGATTAAGTTCAGTCAATAATCACACATTTTTAACTATTAAACAAAAAATAAACACAATACGTACAACAATCATAGTCAACATCATAGGAAATTAAATAAAAGATCTAACATGCAAACAACACTAATTAAACCAAACAATAAAATAAAACAAATTTAATGACAAACAATCAAAATAGTCAAAGAAAAATTAGAAATACAATACTAAGATGGAGGTGGATGCTTTCTCGAGTGAGGATTCAAATTTGCTAACATATCTTTGAACTCCATGATATCTTCCTCAATCTTTTACAACCTTGAACCCGTTCGCCGTTCAAAAACAATAAGTTGATTGTTAATGATTAGTATTCAACAAAAGTAGGTGCAATTCTAAATTGCGTACCTTCATGTAGTGAAGGTCCTTCCTTTTGTGTACCTTTACCTCTTTCACACCGTCTACGCTCAGTAGTTGAAGGTTCTATTGCCTCATCACTAATAACAACATAACAATCACCTTGTCACTTTGCAATCTTCATTGACACCAAGGACTGCAAGTCTAAACTAGAATTCCCTGCAACAAACTGCATTCTTGTTCTCTCAGTCAATAAACCAAAATACTTTGCAATTTGAGTAACAAATGCCCCAAAATTATTTTCACATTGCTAACTTTTGCTACATCCATCATATGCTCACTTAATCACAAGCCAGCATTAAAGTGTTTACCATGCACCATACACCACAACACAAACAATTCAGCTTTAGAAACTACACCTTGACTATCTCATCTACCAAATATTGTACAAGTTAAAAACCTATGAAGATAGCATAAGCTAGGATCCACTAAAGCAGACGATTTAGACCTACTCGGAGAAAAAACATTTGTTGAATTTATAATTTCGTTGCAAAATTCTTTAGGCCAAAATTCATCATCATAACCATATAAATCACTTTGTGGAAATCCAAATACATCATTCAGATCATTTAAACTAAGAGCATACATCTTATTCATTAATCTAAATATCAAATTAATCACGATGCCATCTTCATTATAGGTCAAAGTTAAAGTTGTTAAAATTTCTAATGTTAATTCAACGTATGAATTTTTTCTAAAATTTGCAATTTTGTCCCATCCTATGTTATGCAACAATTCATTCACTTGATTTGCAATTCCTAACTCAATTATAGCTCCATGATCAATGAATCTATTTGGCATAATCGGACGATCTTTTAAACTCGCACACCTTGATTGGCTCTGAGCATTGTTAAATTGAAGGCAAGGATTACCTATATCAGGGGCATCATCCGCTTCAGAAGATGAAGATGCCCCAAATCTCATACGAGGCATAATCTAAATAACAATCAAGAATCAAAAAATTTTCATTAATCTCAAACCAAACAGAACAATTTATTACTTAATTAGATTTAGAACAGTTAAATATAATTGGTAAACATAAAATTGTGTAGTAATATAAATCCAACAGGTCATAAGATGAACAAACATTCGTTTTAAATATACATCCTTTAATAAATAATAATATTATTAAAGATTAAAACGAAAACAGTTAAATAGTTTTTATTATACTATATTTAAATGTTTTATAATGTCAAACTTAAATTATTTAATAATGAATATAGCAATTCGTTGAAAACTCAAATATACTATATTCTCAACTGACAGAAGGGAATAGACAGGACAAATACAACTTACATAGATAAAATAACTGATTTATTTACATACAAATTAACATATTTATATGTATATATGAGATCTAATTTAAACATTCAGAGCAGTGCAGCAGGTCTGATCACATCCATAACTGTACGGACAGCCAGAATTGCATCAAGCTCTCAAAATTTTACTTTATTCATCTTTTCACTTTTGTTATCCAAGGTTTGATATTATGGCGGTTCCATGAGACAATAATGATCAAAATCGTTCCCATGAAAACAATAAAATTACTAACTGTATCAGCAAATAAACCACCGTCAAGTTTACTACGGCAGGGTCGCAGTTGGTAAAGCACGGTTTGCTTCAAAGTCACAACAATAGAGCACATCAAGATACTAGCTGAGTGGGCCTAATGGCTTGAGCTTCTCACTTAAGACTCTCCTTTACAGGAGGTCTTGAGTTCGAGTCACGTCAAAGGAGGAGAAATAGGAAATTTGTCCTATTGATGATCCTCTAGCCTCCTGGGTACAACTCCTTGATCGGATCAATTACGGACGTCTCGCTTCCAGCGGCAGTGTGGGGGTTGAAGCTACTAGGGAACCTGAGGCTGTTGGGAACCTGATGTTGAGTAGAGGGCCAGCGATCAATCAGCAGTTGACCAATCGAGTATGTGACGATTCCTTGTGCGCAGAAATGTACAGGCTACGTAGGAACCTGAGGGGTCTTGGAGTTTCAGATTTACATTCTCTAAGGTTCTTAGGGTGGAGTTTTAGAGACTTAAGATTAGTCCAACTAAACTGAGATACCTAATGTAATAAAAAAAAAAAAGATAGCGCAGTAACGTCGAATCACCTCGCGCATGAATTATTGTAGAGTAGGTCCCGTGCAAGAATGGTCAATCATCGTATTGAAGATACCGCAGTAATGTCGAATCGCCGCTCGCATCTCATGTAAGTTCCCCCTAATGCCAATTTGCTCATTTGGTCGTCTGTTACCTTTAATATCCCAAACCCCGAGAGGAACCATGAAAGTGATAGAAATAGCAACTTAACTTTAGTATATCACACAAAAAAATGTGTATAAAATATTGAGATGTAAATTATATATTTAATTAATATTAAAAATATTTTCAAAATCGAATTTATATTGACCTGTGAATGATGTTAAAATCATTTTAAAATATAATTAATAAGTATTTATTTATTAAAATAGGTAAGGTGAAATTGATACTTTAAAGCAACTGAAGATGCCAGTGCCCTGGAAGTAGTAACTGCGTAAGGCGTGCGAGATGTGTTAAGAAAGCGAAAAAACAACAAAAGGCATGTAATGTAAGCGTGAGCTGAGGTGTTTCTGCAGACAAACTTCTCTTTTACGCAGGCTGAGGGTGAGCAATAAAGAGTAGAGAGGAGAGGGATTAGCGGCACTATCTGCGGGATTTTTCGGTGTAATGGGCTCTACGCCTCTGAAAGGACAGGTGCCGTCTTCTTCATCAAAATCCACGCCAGGACTCATGATTTACAATTCATATCTTTGGTTCGATTTGATTTTTTTTTATTCTACACGCGAAATTATGCGTAATTATGGCAAGATTAACTCATTATTAATTTTCCCATCATTTCCATGACCAAAATAAAAACAAATCTCAGCTTGAATGGCTCTCTCTCTTTTGTTTGGGTTTAGTTCTTCTATACCTCTTATTTTGTACCTATCTAATACTTATTTGATTTCAACTATCCACTACAATAAATTAAATGATTAAGATAAAAAAAAATAGAGGATACAAAATAAAAGGTACAGAAAATCTGTACTCTTTTCTTCTTCGTAACAAAATTATTATGAACATGCGAATGTATATCAGGAAGGGAACCAAATCCTCTGTATCAATTATTTTGTACCAATTTTATTTGACGCGATCTCAACTGTATAAATATGTAGGACTCATGTGAGACTTATGTGAGTCCCATATATTTATACGACTGAAACCACGTGAAATAGAGTAGATATAGGGTAATAGACATTAAGGATTTCAATTACTAAAGAAGATGACCATTGAATCTCCTGATATTTGTTTGTAAAAGAAGTAAACAAGGTTTTATGAGAGGTACAAAGAGTCCAAGAACTGAAAGACTGGACTGGCATGTGGAAAATAGGTGGAGAAGAACTGAGTACTCTCCTCGGTAGTTGAACTGATTATGCCCGTAACTTACCAACTCGTCATTGAGAAGTCTTGAAGTCCACACTCCGCACTCCACAGTCCACGGTTCACACTCCCCATCTCCGCCCCAAATCATGTAGCCGTTACCCCAAAATTGAATGGCGGAGTTCCCAGGCTTGGGGTCGGGGGACCCACCTATTCTTTTGAAGACACAAAGCTGGTGATTGGTTGGTGGGACCACTTAAAACGTGTCTCCAGCTATAACATGTCTATGTATTTATATATATGGGAAAGTCAAGACAAAATGGCTTTTTAAGTTTGTATACAAAATTACAAATAATTTACACGCCACTCATCATGGCAAATAGAACCCTATTTATTTTTTCTTTTCTTGTCTTGAGACCCCAATTTTAAATAATATTATTAGAGATAATGGGCACATCTTAAATTCTTTGAATGGATTAGGTATATAAAAATTAAAATTTATCAATTAAAATATTTTGTGAAAAAATAAAACAAAATATTAAAGTGAAGATATGGGCATCATTTTATAATAATATCAATATTAAGTCAAAAATTCACAAAAATATAAAATTTAAAGAAGTCTAACAATACGTAATTTTTTTAAGCTACTCTTATTTAACATAAATGTTATTTTTAAATGATACATGTGAAAAATAAAATAATAAAATAAAGTAAAATATAAATTAAGAAAATAAAATAAATAAATAAAGCACAGACATGGCATGATTCTATAACTAATTATTGTGCTTGTGCTTGTCGTGATTTGACAACCTCTTCACTAGATTGGATCAAAGGAATTAGAAACTAACTGTATTCCTCCTTTACAGCCATTCAAGGGCCCTAAGATGGCAAAGATACCCCACCCTACCCCACGCTACCCTACCCTTCACAATGTAAAAGAGTTGCGTGAAATCATAATATACAATTACCAATATATTTGTCGTAAGAAGTTTGAAAACTAGAAAAGTTATATAATTCAATTAAATATCAATTTTATTTAGTTAATATCAATAAATATTATTGATCGTAACAATTTTTAAATAGATATATTCTTTTTAAAAATTAGATATATTTAGAATAAGAGTACTTGACCCAGTAAATAATCAAAACCCAAAGGCCTTTATGGTCATTACATGCAAACAGGTATTTACCTTTGCTAATGTTTTTTTGTTTAGTGTAAATAAATAGTAGCAAGGTCCTTTATCCAATGAAACCGACAAAGGTCTTTCTCTAATCCTATCCGACACTGTTCCAAACTCACAAGAGTTTGCCGTTTGACCACAACTCATTGTTCTATTTAACCCATACGGTAACAAGTTCCCCTTCCCTCATTCACTGCAAAAAACACACACTTCTCTTCTTTTCTCTGTATCTCTAACCATGGCCTGGTTCAGGCTCCTCCTAACCTTTGTTCCTCTCCTCTTAACCATTTCCGTCACCGGAACAGCCAAACAAACCTACATTGTCCATATGAAACACAACGCAAAGCCAGAGTCCTACGCTACCCACCACGACTGGTACAGCGCCAGCCTCCAATCTCTATCCTCTTCCTCCGACTCACTTCTCTACACCTACAAAGATGCCTTTCACGGCTTCGCTGCCTCGCTTGACCCAGAAGAAGTTAACATTCTCAAGCAGTCAGATTATGTCCTTGATGTCTACGAGGACACCGTGTACACTCTCCACACCACTCGGAGCCCTGAATTTCTAGGCATTAGTGCTGACTTGGGCTTGTTCGACGGCCACAACACTCTTGACGTCGATCAGGCCTCGCACGATGTCATTATTGGCGTGCTTGACACTGGGGTTTGGCCGGAGTCGAAAAGTTTCGACGATTCGGGAATGCCGGAGATCCCTTCGAAATGGAAAGGGCAGTGCGAGAATGGCCGGGATTTTAGTGCTAAAGCCTGCAACAAGAAGTTGATCGGCGCACGTTTTTTCTCAAAGGGCTTTCACATGGCGTCTAGTGGCGGTTATATTGGGAAGAGTAAAGAGGTTGAGTCTCCACGTGACCAAGACGGTCATGGGACCCACACAGCAACTACCGCAGCCGGGTCGCTGGTGGCGAATGCGAGTTTGCTGGGGTACGCAAGTGGGAACGCCCGCGGGATGGCGACACGCGCTCGCGTGGCGTCATACAAGGTGTGTTGGAGTACGGGTTGTTTTGGATCTGATATTCTTGCAGGTATGGACAGGGCTATTATGGACGGTGTAGACGTGCTGTCGCTCTCGCTCGGAGGTGGTTCGGCCCCGTATTATCGTGACACCGTTGCCGTTGGAGCGTTCACCGCGATGGAGAGGGGCATTTTTGTCTCTTGCTCGGCTGGAAATAGTGGGCCCACCAAAGCCTCCTTGGCCAATGTGGCTCCCTGGATTATGACCGTTGGAGCCGGGACTTTGGATCGGGATTTTCCGGCTTACGCATCATTGGGTAACAAAAAACGGTTCACGGGTGTGTCGCTTTATAGCGGCCCGGGTATGGGGAGGGAACCGGTTGGGTTGGTTTATGACAAGGGGAACAGTTCGAGTAATTTGTGCTTGCCCGGTTCGCTCGACCCATCATTGGTTCGGGGAAAAGTGGTGGTCTGTGATAGGGGAATTAACGCACGCGTCGAAAAGGGCGCCGTCGTACGGGACGCTGGCGGAATTGGAATGATACTCGCGAACACGGCGGCGAGTGGGGAGGAGTTGGTGGCGGACAGCCACCTATTGCCGACGGTGGCGGTCGGAAGGAAGGTGGGAGATATGATAAGAGAGTACGTGAGTAGCGAACGGAACCCGAACGCTCTGTTGAGTTTCGGTGGGACGGTGCTGAACGTGCGGCCGTCGCCGGTTGTTGCGGCGTTTAGCTCCCGGGGGCCTAATATGTTGACGCGGCAGATATTGAAACCGGATGTGATTGGGCCAGGAGTCAATATCTTGGCTGCTTGGTCCGAGGCTGTTGGTCCCACTGGACTAGAACAGGACACTCGTAAGACTAAGTTCAACATCATGTCAGGTACTCGATCTCTCATCTTAAGTTTTCAACTATAACGGTTATATGATTAAATGCTTGTTGTTGACAAACCGTACTAGAATTAGGTTGGTTCGGTTCTTTTAAGATTAATGGTGTAATAGCTTAATAGATATGGAAATTTCTAGGTACATCAATGTCATGTCCACACATCAGTGGTCTAGCTGCTCTGCTTAAGGCAGCTCATCCTAATTGGAGCCCAAGCGCCATTAAATCTGCGCTCATGACTACAGCCTACAACGTGGACAACACCAAGTCCCCTCTTAGGGACGCAACCGATGGCTCGTTATCGAATCCATGGGCTCATGGGTCCGGTCATGTAGACCCGCAGAAAGCCCTCACTCCCGGTCTCGTTTACGATACCTCCACAGAAGAATATATAGCTTTCTTGTGCTCCCTGGGCTATACCGTAGAGCGTATACAGGCCATTGTCAAGCGACCTAATACTACATGCTTGAAGATATTCAGCGACCCTGGTCAACTCAACTACCCCTCGTTCTCTGTTCTGTTTTCGGACAAAAGAGTTGTTAGATACACCCGAGAGGTGACCAATGTTGGGGCAGCAGGGTCCGTTTACGAGGTGGTGGTGAGTGGGCCGTCCACGGTCGGAATCACCGTGAGACCTAACAAACTTGTGTTCAAGAATGTAGGGGACAAGCTTAGGTACACTGTCACCTTTGTGGCCAAGAAAGATGAAAACTTGACTGCAAAGTCTGAGTTTGGTTCTGTTGTTTGGAGAAGTGGTCAAACGCAAGTGAGGAGCCCAATTTCGTTCACTTGGACGCAGTTGTAAGCGCTTGATATGGAAGTTTTATGGGTTTTCTTTTCTTGGGCTCTTTAGAAATCAAGAAACATGTAAGTGGTTTTCTCCATTGTAGAACGTCTAATCAATGGGGTCATTTTAGATAGGGAAGGCACAGACTTGTATGTGCTCATAAAGCTGTTGTAATGGAAGCGCATGCCAACTTTAGAGATGGGCTTTTTCTTCGAGTACTGCGAGCTTAAACTTGAAGATTTACCTTGTTAGTTAACATTTTAAGGAACTAAGTGTCTAGCAAGTTTAGACCCAGGACGCAGATAATTAGTCTTAAACTAATGGTGAGCTTGTGTCCTCCACAAAAATTTTAAGCTACTATTTACTAAACTGTGAAAAGTCTTGTTTGATAAGTAATCACAGATAGTGAGAACAGATGTAACTTGTCTTAAATTATTGAAGATGGGTAGACTGGCAGTGGCCTTATCTTTGAATAGACACTAATGAAAATTTAACTGTAGGAAAAGACAGCTCCTGGTTTTGCAGACTTTGCAGAAATGAAAGTCCTCCAGGCAGAGTGCCAATCAAAAGCTAAAATAATAATGGGTATGCAAGGCCTGCCATTTCTATCAATAATTAGATGCATGTAGGTCCATGGTTTTGAATTGAGTTCACATTTCAACTGAAAGATCATAGAAGAAGCACCATGAGAAGGCTTGTCAATGAGGGTTATCCACAAAATGAACCAATCTTGGCAGCAAACAAACAACTCTGCTAATTACGATGATAAAGACCAAGCAAGACCCCTTCACGGTTTTTGCATGAAACTCGCCAAACCCATTACAGGCCCACAAATAAAGTGAAGACTTTGATTGATCATTCGATATGATTTAACACATCAGAAGGAAGATGTCAGTGAAAATAAGCTGCTTAAATTAATTTATTAAAAGCTTCTTTATACTTATAATAATATTTGCATTGACTTGTGCTTAGAAGAATAGAGAGCAAGGGTTACAACAGGATTTTGTACAATTGCAACAACAGCAGGGACGTACCCTTGGGCATTTAGGAAAAGAGCAGCTACAACAAT
>JANZXP010007621.1:0-14401 GCA_027576715.1 Erythroxylum flavicans | reverse complement strand
AGGTTTCTAGCATTAAGGTCTAAAGATCAAAGGTATAATTTAAAAAAGCATTTTACCAAGCACGGAAAGGATGTGAAGCCGCATAATGTCATAGTGGCAGAGTGGATAGATTTATGTGAGTATTGGGAGCAATCAGCTACAAAGGTTAGTTTTTATTTAATAAAAAACTTAATTTCACAACTTCTTTGACAATTGATTATATTTTAGTATTTATGAATTGTGATTTATAGATGTTATAATAGATTTTGCTATGATTAGGAAAAAAGTCAAAAAGCCAAATTAGCTAGGAGTCAGGTCAAATGTTGACCAAACTCCACCTTTGTAGCAATACGACATGAGATTGTGAGTTATTATCTTTTTAATTATATTTTACTTTGATTGAAATTTAAAAATTTATGAAAAAATTACTAGTAATATATTTTTATAAAACAGAGTGACAGGGATGGAGAAGAGTGTGACCAGATGAAGCTATGGTATCACACTCATTATGATGAAAGTAAAGATCAATGGACAACTGCTGAATGCAAAGAAAAATGGGTCAGTAAATAGTTCATATACAAATATTTGTTAAATGAGAATGTGTATGTAATTAATTCTTACTTTTTCAGGAATTAATGTGTCATCACTAGAACAAGGTCATCCGATGACAGTGGATGAAGTGTGAGATAAAGTCTTGGGCACTAGATCAGATTATATTGTTGGCATGGGAATTGGGCCTCGACCACAAGGGAAAACTTCGGTCAGAAAGAGACTTCGAGAAGAATTAGAGAAGTCAAAGAGGGCTAATCAAGACTTACAGTCTCAAGTTGATGAATTGACTAAACAATTTAAAGAAATACAGGATCGATTAACTTCCCAAGTTGAACAACAAAAAAAGGTCTTGGAACTTTTATGTTCTACGCATAATGTACGTTTAGAATAAATATGTACTCATATTGATATATTAAACACTTATGACGTATTGTTTGTTTTAATTATCGTATTATGACATGTTTGCGAATTGAAATTAAATAATAAATTGTTTGCATGTATTCAATTCTTATTATACATGAATAATTACTAAAATTAATGATATATTCAAAAAATTGAAGAATTATTAAATAAATTTATTTCATAAATAATATTTAATAGTTATTAAATTAATAATATTTTAAAATTTTGTTAAATATTAAATTAGCAAATAATAAAATTAAATTTATTTTCGACAATTTGAAACAAATTAAAATTAAAAATACTAATTATAATTCAAAATAATTAAATTAAAATTTTTCAGAAAATTGAAAATTTTTAAATTAATTATTAAAACTGATTATTTATTAAAATATTCCTATATTCGGATAAATGAAAACAAAGAAAATTTTTATAATTTATATTGAATCATTATTAAATAAATTTTTAAAAATTATTATAAATAAATTAATTTCGGTTAAATTAAATTTAATAAATGTTTTACAATCCGCGATGTCTGTCAAACCAAACGGCGCGAATTATCACTTTTTTGCGACGTCTTTCAAACGTCGTTAAAAACAATCAATTCGTGATGTTCTCACAAAATGTTGTCAAATATCCTTACCTATCCTGACGTTTTAAGAAACATCGTCAAAGGCAGTCGCCAAATATCATTGCCTTTGACGATGTTTTCCACTAGACGTCGCAGATACCTATTACCTACCCCACCATCTGCGATGTTTTTTATGATGTTTTACTAAACGTCGAAGAAGGTCTTCTGCGACGTTATATTGCCTTCTATGACGTTTTAAAAACGCCGCAGAAGGGTTCCATTTCTTGTAGTGAGTAGCGTAGAGAAGAGGAGAACATAACAGTTACGAGGGTTTTAAAGGTTTCGACTGGGTTATTCAACGTAGAGGCTAAGGCATTTTTTTAAGAGGGACCCATGAAGGGCTAGACATCCCGAGTTAAGCATTCCTTTCATTTTTTTGTTTCTTTCTTCCTTATTGAATTGATTATGTCATCCTAGGCATATGGATTTGGTTTTTGTGTATGAATGATCATATTAATGTTATTGTTCTGTTATTTGTGTATAAACCCATTGGGTATTGTGAAAAGATGATTTTAATGCATTCATTAAATCATTTATTTACAAACTCATTACTAGAATTTTGATATAATCCGTAATTATTAAGTTAAAATTCATATGTAGCGACTAATGATTCGTAATCATTAGGGATAACATAGGTTAAATGGCGCATCATATACGGTTGTTGGCTTGATTAATCGGTTTTTTAATTCATAATGCTATTGCCTAATTAAATCTAAAGATCCTATCCTAGGTTATTCGGTGGTTAGGTTTAATTAACGATCGTATCTTGATTAAACACTACCTAAAGGAAAACTAGGGTTAATTATTAACTCAGGATTAATAGTTTCTAGGAGAGGTTTAAGAACAACAAATCAATGAAATTTGTTTAATTAGGGTGTAGGCTGAGATTAAAACAAAGAACTGAATCCCTAATGATTTCCCCAATTTTATCATTCTTCGTATGTTTTCTTTAATTTTTTTAATAGTCTGGCTTCATTTTATTTTTCTTATTTCTAACTACAAAACCCCCTAAACCTAAACACCGATTAATTTCATTTCAACAACTTTACACACACTCTTTATGGGATCGACCTAGACTCACCACTGCTATACTAGTAGTCTAGACATTTTATTTTAAATAGTGTTACGACGCGCTGTCAGTAATATTATCTGAGCATGAAAATTAAGTATTTACCTTTAATTCTAAATCTGAAGCTCAAAAGGTGATAAAAAAAAGGCCCTTAGCACATCTCATAACTTCCTTTTTTCCATAAAACTAGCAACCTGGTTTGGAATTAGAGAATATCAGGTTAAAATTTTCCTTTATGGGTGAATGTACAAAATATTCCTTAAAACGTTGGACAATAAAGGGTTTAAGTATGCTATCAAGCTACTGTTAAGCAAGTTTTAATCTTATAAAGCCCTCAATATTCTACAAGTGCACGGGTCGTAGCGTAGTAAATGAGGTGTCGATCCCACGAGTAGTTAATGAACTAATCGAATCGCAATTTGTCTAAGGCCTAAAAGTGTAATTAAAATGAAAATAAAAATAAGCAGAAAATTAAGCAATTAAATATTCGTTGATTGAAAATGAAATTATAAAATTAACACATAAAGAAATCAAATTTGAACACAACCAAATAGCAATTGAAAATTCACAAAAGGAAGATTAGCTAATTATGAGAGAAGGAGATTTATCCTATCATCTAATGCTAACTTGATCATTTTTAAGTTAATTCATTATTGGTCCTAGAATTTCAAAGGGTGGATTACTCTTTCTCGTTATAATTGTTTAACCTAAATCACAAACCCAAATTGAATCGAATTAAGGAATTTACAATCTATTAATTAGCAAATAGGCTGTACATCTAATTAGATCTTAACCACTCTAATAGACAATCGGGTCCTCACACGAGATCTCTCTTCTTATAAATTACTGATTTGATTGTTTGTGTGATCTATTAGATTATTTAACTCTCATTACCTAATCTAATCATTTTGCTATCAATTCACTCTCTCAATTTATTATCGAAGGATGCAAATACAACAAATAATGACAATACCCAACTTATTAACATCAAAAGCAATGAAATTAAAATTGATTTAAGAACAAATCGCTTAAAGAGTTTAAAACATCCTCAAACACAATTTCATTATCATCATATCCATCTTATACATCAAATGAAAGAAATAATAAGATGGAATGAGAGCAATAACTTAAAGTGGACTGTGAGTTATAGTTGCAGCAGCAACTACTTCTCCTCTCTCCTCTTCTCCCTTCTCTTCTCTTCCTTAGTTTATTTCCAAATGTAACAAATGGAGGCTTTCTTAGATTACGTCATTCTTTTGTCTTTTATAGCCCTATGGATTTTTAGGGTAAAGACTAGGTTTTACTCAGGCCCAAATGTTCGAAATAACCCTCAAAAAGTTGAGTTTGGAAGTAATTCCTGTGTCTGTCATCGCGCCTGTCACGATCATGGTGAATGAATCACAATCGTGACATTTAAAATTTAGCTTATATCATGATTGTGGTTAATGAGTCGCGATCGTGGCCTGTGCTGGGTTGCTTCTGTCATAATTGTGATTAGTCTGTCATGATTATGGCCTTGGCTCCTCCTCCAAGCTTTCTCCAAATCTTCTCTGGTCTTCTTTACTTGGTCTCGAACACTAACAAACTCATCAAAACAGCTCAAACATATAAAATTAAAGCCCGATATCCTACTCTAAACTATATAACACTTAAGAAACACAAACACATAATCACTCTAACATAATTCTAAACCTAAACATACACAAATCATCTAATTGACAATTAAAAACATATTAAATTACCCATTAAAACATAATGCAATCTATAATTATCAGCATCCTTATACTTAAATTTTGCTTATCCTTAAGTTAAAAAAACAAAACAAGTCGCAAACACAAACACAAACACAAATACACCAAAAAATAACACATATAAGCATATATGCAATAATGGTATAATGGCATTGAACTTTACGAAACTAATTTGACTTCAAACACAAATCTTTAAGTTGTTCTAACTTATTAACTTATGAAATCCGTGGCTATACACTTCGGACTAAATGTACATAGTAATCAAGACCTTAATGTCAAATTCATTCACCCCCATCATTTGCGCACACATATTGATAATTACTTAGTCAATCAAAATTTCAACTATCCCTAAGTAGCTTTTCATGAAAATCCAAGCAATTCATAAATATCGGTAGGTTTTATTTATCAAAACACTATTTTGATAATTTTTATTGACATTGACCTAGTCTTTTGATGCAAAGGCAAACATTTTTTATGAATGTCCCCCAGTTACTCAACCAGGTCATGTTTTTATTCATATGCTTAGTTGAATTGTCATTTTAGCCTTTTGATGCGTAGGGAAACATTTGTCATGAACGTCCCTAGTTATTCAGTTAGATCACATTCTTAACTATACACTAGCTCTATTCATAACATGAAGGCTAGCGGAATAGTTATTTATTTAAGAAATACACATATCTTTTTCACATTTTATTGGCTATCTAGTTTCTTTAGCTAATCATTCTTATGAAAGGATACTAGCAATGCTACTTATTCGATTGACCTAAAATTTTAAATGTATGTGGCAAATTCCTGTGGTGAAAGAACTAACATCATATCCTAATTAACATGTATATTTAACCAAAGCGACCTGGGGCAATAATTTCACAAGCTAATAAATCTTTACAACCTAGAGGATTATGTTCAAAGCTAAACTGATTCCATTAAGTCCTAGAAATTAATATATTAACATAAGTCACATCATGAAAACCTAAACAAAACTAATATACAGTATTCAAAATTCACACTCAAAATAAAAACATACAATGCACACAACCCTCCCCACGCTTAGATAACACATTGTCCTCAATATGAGAAGAACAATAAAATATAAGGTGGGAATAGAACAAAATGATAGAAAATAAAAATAAAAACAAAATAAAATAAGAAGACAAAGGTTAGAGCATAAGAACCTGCCATGGAGATTGAGGTGATGGTGGAAATAGTCCTAGGGGTGGTGTTGTGTCTAGTTTCTATTGCTTTTAATTTCCTTCATATCTTGATTTTGGTTACAAATCCTTGTGTTTTGATCTAATTGTGAGATGAATTGAGTGAAAATGGTGTGAATATTGCATGAATGTTAATTTGATAGTCTTGTGAATGTCACATGGAAATCATAAGAATTTTGTATGTCACACACATTAATTGCATGGCCACACATTTAATTACATGATCACACCTATGACCATGCAAATAACGGGTGTGACACGTGAATTATATGGTCACAGCCGTGACCATGTAACTCATGGGACCCATGAATTATATGGCCACAGCTGTGACCATGTAACTCACGACCATGTAAATCACGGGTGTGACACGTGAATTATATGGTCACAGCCATGACCATGTAACTCACGGAACACATGAATTATATGGTCACAGTTGTGACCATGTAACTCACGGGCATGTGAGTTACATGGTTACATGTATGACAATGGGTCATACCCATGACCATGGCTGCATGGGGGTGACAATGAGTCAAACCTGTGACTGCCATACTCACCCCGTAACATTCGTCTAACATGTAACGAGTGCAAGGCTTTGGAGGCCCAGATAAAACCTACCCTAAACTTAAACTTGGCCTATAAATAGAAAAGAGAAAGCCTAAAAAAGGGGCAGGAACTAAAAGATGGTGGCACATTCCACATTCCATCATTCTATACACTTTCTTGACACATACTCATTCTGGGACTCAAAATAGATAGAGAAAAAGAAGGCGGAGGAGAGAGGAGAGAAAGTAGAGACTAGTTAGGTAAGGTGAAGAAGAAGAATAGTGGAGAGGTGGAAGTAGTGTGAGCCTTCGATCATCTGGGTGAGAACCGAGCAGAAGCAGAAAGCGAGAGCCAATGCAGAGAGCTTGAAAGTGGTAGGAGATCACCACAACTCTCTCATCCGAACACATATTTGCTCATTTTGTTTATTATTTCTCTATTATTTTATTGAACTTACTCCTCTATTAGTTGATAGATTCATACTCTGTTAGCTTTTGACAGTTCATTTAGATTATTCACTTAGTTTATTGCTTTAATACTTCTCTTATACTGATTAAGATGGGATTAAAGTATCTGAATATGATGAATCTTGTTATTTCTGTGATGGGCTGATCTCTTTTTCTTAAGGATTAATGTAGCTATTTTAGTCAGATATACATGATTGAAGGACTGCGCTGTTGTCTTATGTTTACTATAGTTTTTAAACTGAATGGATGTAACAACATGACCAAACTTTACATTATTTTGGTATTAAACGAAGGATCAAGAGAAGAAGTTTAATATGGAACAAAAAACTATAAATGCTTAGGTTAAGAACTAGAAATATATTAACTTAAGTGGTAATTAGTAATCAAGTTTTCATTATTAATACAGATGATAACTTGTCGAATATGAAAGTTAGAATTAGTTTATTATTTGAGTTGATCTTAGAACCGAAATATTAATTTCAATAAGACGACTACCCAACCATTTTCCCTTATTCATACATAGGAGACTAAATTAATGAAGTTAATTCTCAAGAGTTTTCTACTTTGATTAATATATTCTTTTCTTTAGTTAATTTTGATTACTTTTTAGTCAAATTTTTTATTTCCTTTAAAGTCTTTACTCATCAAATCGGGATAGAATGTTTAGGATTGCATATGTTTTTTATTTTTTCAGAAGGTTAATTTGAGTAGACCAATTTCACCGTCGTGGGAGACGACCATAGATAATCAACTACAACTATCTTGTATACTTGTGAGTAGCATAGCCTAGGTGTTTCTAGAACTTATTTTAGGCCCAACAAGTTTTTAACGCTGTTACTGAGGAGGTGTTTAATGTTTGCACGTAATTTAATTTTGATTATTTTATCGATTTTTTCTGCTCATGCTTACATTTTTGTCGTGTTATTTCATTGAGTTGTTTTAGTAATTTTCTTATTAATTCACTGTTGTTTTTATTTGCTTTATGTGAGGAAAGAGATCTTGGGAAAGTGAACTTACTCCCTTTATTGACAATGTGCATCAGATAAGAGGACCTCAAAGGAATTTGAAGACAATCTCGAGGAACCCAAGCCTGAAGATCAAGAGATGGGTGAAAGGCAGCCAATAATGAAAGATTATGCTAGATCAGTGATTGATACTGCCACTTCATGCATACGTTTGGGAGAGGTAGCTAGGAACTATGAATTGAAGAGTATTTATCACTTTTAATTGCATTCATATCTTGATTTTGGTTACAGATCCATGTGTTTTGATCCAAATATGAGATTAATTGAGTGAAAATGGTGTGAATATTGCAAGAATGTTAATTTGATTGTCCTATGAATGTTGCATGGAAATCAAAAGAATTTTTGATATCACACACATTAATTGCATAGCCACACATTTAATTACATGGTCATACTCATAACCGTGTAAGTCACAGGTGTGACACATGAATAACATGGTCATAACCGTGACCATGTAACTTACGGGTGTGACAATGGGTCACACTCGTGATTATGGCTGTATAGGGTGGCAATGAGTCACACTCATGACTACCATACTCACCCCCGTGACCATTTGTCTAATGCGTAATGAGTGCATAGCTTTGATGGTGTAGATAAAACCTACCCTAAACCTAGATTTAGCCTATAAATAGAAAAGGGAAAGGCTAAAAAAGAGGCGGGAACTTAGAGGTGGTGGCACATTTCACATTCCATCATTCTACACACATTTTTGACACACACTCATTCTGGGACAGAAAATAGATAAGGAAAAAGAAGGCAGAGAAGAGAGGAGAGAAAGCAGAGACCAGTCGGGTGAGGTGAAGAAGAAGAATAGCAAAGAGGTGGAAGTATTGTGAGCCTTCAATCATCTAGGTAAGAATCGAGCAAAAGCAAAAAGTGAGAGTCAATGTAGAGAGCCTGAGAGTGGCAGGAGATCACCGCAACTCTCTCATTTTGACACTTGTTTGTTTATTTTGTTTATTATTTCTCTATTGTTTTACCAAACTTACTCCTCTATTAGTTGATAAACTCATACTCTGTTAGCTTTAAATAGTTCGTTTCAATTATTCATTTGGTTTATTGCTTTAATACTTCTATTATACTAATTAAGATGGGATTAAAGTATCTGAATATGATGAATCTTGTTCTGTGATGGACAGATCTCTTTTTCTTGAGGATTAATGTAGCTATTTTAGTCAAATATGCATGATTGAGGGACTGTGTTGTTGTCTTATGTTTGCTATAGTTTCTGAACTGAATGGATGTAATAGCATGACCAAAGTTTGCATCATTAGAATTTTTAAATTAGAATCTATTGGATGTTAGTCATGAATATATTTTATTTACATCTGAGCCTTCTGTCATGATGGTCACTGTTGGGCCCCAAATTTTTCTTAGAATTTAGTCCATTAATTTAGCAAACATGAATAAAAATTAGAATTTTTAAATTAGAATATGTTGGAGGTTAGTCATGAATATATTTTATTTACATGTGTTTGTATGAATTAAATAGAAATGTTAGAATTAAGTTAGTATGTAATAGACATAAGAGAATAAAGGGACAAGTAGACATTAAATTAAATGTGGAAGGGTAAACTTAGAAGGACTAAAAGTGGACTTAAATAAATAAGAAAATAAATGAGAAAGAGGAAGTGAAGAGTGCATGAAGTGTGCTGGAGAAGCTAAGAAGAAAGAATAGAAAAACATAGAAGGAACTAGAAAAAGAAAAGGAGAAAATGAACTAGAAAAAAAAAGAAGGAAATAAAGAAAATGATAAAGAAGAAGAAGGAAGAGGATTCAGCTGAACTTAGGTAACCTTCATCTTTCCTTCTTTGGTAGAAAAAGGAACTAGAGAAAGTAAGTTTCTTATGCTGGAAAAGAAAGGAGAAAGGAGAGGGCTAAGAAACCCATTTTGATTTTCATGGATTTTTAACTAGATCTTAGTTATTCTAGCTTAGATAAACCATGGGTAGACTAAGTCTAAGCTCAATTTTGACTATTTAAGCTTTATGGATTATCTATTTGGCTTTATGGATTATCTATTTGTATATTTGTTTGAATGAAAATTTGTTTGTTTGAGGAAAACTAAGAAAATCCAATGCAAGAGCAAGAGGAAAGGCAAACTTGAGTTTGGACTTAAAATCAATTAGGTGGGCAATATGTTTATAGTTATTATGGATGGTGGGCTGATTTCTTGCTTGCTTGCATGCTTAATTGCTTGGCTTTGAATTATTACAATTGTTGAAAAGCTCACTATGATTTATTATCATATTATGCCTTAAAAGATGTTATGGCATTTTGTATTAATGAAAAGAGGAAAAAGCACAAGAAACATGAAAGTATGAACACGTGATGAAATGAATTGAGCATCGAAATTTGCTTGTGCTTGGACAAGAGAGATACCATTTTGTTCGTCACGTACATGTTGACTTAAAGCCTTCTCCCAGCTACCCGCTTGTGGCACATGAGCTCCTAAGAAACAAACTCATTTAATTTATGGGGTAAACTTCAGTTTCTCCGTTTCTATCCATGGTACTCTCTTAAGCCATTATATTTGTGCATTTTATTTTGATTGTTGAGCATGATACACGATTGAGTGTTATGTTTTGATGGTTAAATATACATGATATGATTTATGTGATCACATCCTTAACTATGAGTTCTTGACCTAGAACTGTAGATAATTTAATTGCTAGATTAAAATGAGATATATATTTACTTGATTGTGTATGGCTCGTTACTAATGGCCATAAGTGTATTAGCCACTGAGTTTCATAGCTCAACCTATTATTTTCCACTCCTTAGGTGCAGAACGAGAAGATAATTGATCCTTGCAAGCTTTGGCAATCTCCAAGATAGTTACCTTTTGTAACTAAGTTAGTTCGACTATATTTTTGGTAGCTTTATAAGCATATCAAGCATGAGCATCCATTTATATTTTGCATTATGCTATTGATGTGACCTTTGATATGTAATTAAAGCTATGTACAAACTCTACTTTGATTAAGCAATGAAAGTAAGAGTTGAATAATTTCCCTTCTATACATGTTCAAAACTATCTTTTATGTTGGGTTGTTAATTGTTGTTCACAATGGAAAAGTGTGTTGTTAGATGGTCCTGGATAGATTTAAAATCAATTGTCATGCTAGGAGTCATGTATATACCTTTAGTGTTTGTTAGATCCTGTTTGGAATCTGTAAAAG
Source organism: Erythroxylum flavicans (assembly GCA_027576715.1). Taxonomy (NCBI): domain Eukaryota; kingdom Viridiplantae; phylum Streptophyta; class Magnoliopsida; order Malpighiales; family Erythroxylaceae; genus Erythroxylum; species Erythroxylum flavicans. Next base: position 3,595 of record JANZXP010007621.1, on the reverse strand, counting down.
CTCGTAATAGGCAAAAGAAGAAAAGGGAACACCTCTGCAGCACTACTTTGAATAGAATTAGTGATTCTAACTTCTGTGAATAAACTGTATTAATCTAGGCAACATTAGACAAAGTTATCTCTAGGAAAATTGTAGTTCGTCCTCTTAGCTTTCTAACGGTATATTGTATGAAATTTTTGTACTCTGGTCAAAAGAGATATGGCCTTTACACGATAATGTAATGGGTACTGGCAGAGGTTGCAGCGCCAACCCTGACAAAAATTATGCCCTAATTTCAACGATTAAACTGTATTGATGTAAGCTGAATCAGACAAAGTTGTCTTCATAAAAGTTGTAGCTTATCCTTTTAGCTTTTCAATTGTACAAAGTTTGTAATTTTTGGACATCATAATAGAGAGATATGATTTTTATAAGTTTCAGTGACACATAGGGAGTGCACAATCATGACAGAGCCCTTTACTTATAGGAATGCATGATCGTGCACGACAGAACCCTTCACTAATAGGAGTGCACGATCGTACTTGGGCATAAGGGTGACAAGCGGAACTTGTCAAAATCAGGATAAACATAGGCTTTTAAGTGCTTCTAGCCTTCTTCTCACTTGATCTTCACCCAATCCTCTCGTAATGTAGCCATGAAATATGTACTAAGACTTAGGCCCAACAACTACAATCGTGGGCCATTGTTTCAGCTCAAATGTCTTCTTAAGCTCCTCCAGTCTTCGATACTAACCCTAAAACACTAGCAAACACATCAAAGTACCTTAAAAACATAATATTTAAGCTCAAAAGCTTGTACTAACCCATAAAATAGTTAAAACACAAATAATTAACAAACTAACACAATTCTAACCTAAACACATACTAAATGATCAAATTAACGGCTAAAGACATATCAAACTATACCCTAAAACATGATGCAATTTACATTTATCAACATCCCCACACTTAAAAATTTGTTTCTCCTCATGCAAACAAAACAACAAACAACACAAAAACAGAAAACAGGCAATGGCTTCAACTTCACGAAACAAATTTAACTCTAAACACAATCATTCAAGTTGTTCCAAATTATTAACATGCAAAAGCTACGTTTAGGAACTCTAGACTAAGTATACTTATTAATCAAAACTTAAATGTCAAGTTTATTTACCCCTTTCAATTGTACACACACATTAATAATCATTTGGTCAATCAAACTTTGTAACTAAACTTAAGTACATTTTCATGAAAAGTTACATTGCTTACAAGTTCGGTAAGTTTTTATTTAAAAACATTTTTTTTACTTTTTGTGAACACAGACCTAGTCTTTTTACATAGAGGCAAACATTGGTGACGAATGTCGATCTGGTTACTAGACTAAGGCATGTTTTTAGTAAGTTGCTTGGTTAAAACATCATTATAGTCATTGGATGCGAAGGTATACATTTATGATAGGTGTCAATCTGGTTACTCAGCTACATCATGTTCCCAACTGGCTAGTAGCTTTATTCATAACCCAAAGGCCAGTGGAATAGTTATTTATTTAAAATTTACAAACAATGTTTCTTTTTCTTCTTTTTTAATGCCTACTTTGTTGCTTTAGCTACTCATTTTCATGAAAAATTATGAGCAAAGTTATTTAGTCGAAATACCTAAAATTATGAATAAATATGACAACTTATAGGGTGATAAAATAACACTAAATCCTAATTAACTGGCATATTTTAGCTAAAGAACCTATAACACTAATTTCACGAGCTAATGACTCTTCACAACCTAATAGATTATGTTCAAAATTAAATCAATTTCATTCCATCTAAGCCATCGATACATTCACACAATTCATAATATCCAACCTAAATAGACTAACATAACAATATGCAAAATTCACACTCAAAACAAAACACACAACCCTCCCCACACTTGAATGATACATTGTCCTCAATGTGAGAAGGAGACAAACAAACACACGTGGAAGGAAATAATATAAAAAAAATAAAACAAAAATAACAACTAAATTTAAAAGAAAAGGGTTAGAAGCAAAACCTTACGGTGGTGGAGGTGATAATGGTAAGGTGTTAAGACCAAATCTGTTTGACGATCAAAATTGTTGTCTTATCTTGGAATTGCTGAAAGAGAGTAGGAGAATTAGTAATTCCAAATCATTTCAAATAATTAAAATTTTATTTAAATTTCAAAACAAATCTAATTAAACACAACAATTTAAATCTAACTACTGAACGTGCTAATTTATGGTCATTAGCTTAACCTTGTATCATTGGAAACTCAGTCGGGATCAGTTATGAGTGGCTTGCTTCCATTGAATAGAGACTTCTATAGCTTCTTCAAACTTGATATCCATTTTCAAATGTTCTTCGTCCTCTCGTTCCTTCAAAGATTTGAGCACATCAATTTTTTTGAATGAGTCGCCCTCCTCTGGATTCTTTAATACATCATTCATGTTGAATGTCACTTGGCCATCACTAACCCTAATGATGAGTTTCACTTCATAGACATCTACCCAAGTTTTTTTGATGTTCAAATATGTTTTATCAAGATCTAGGGAATAATAGTAAGGATTGTCATTCTTTTCTTCATCCTCTTTCTTCATCTCTTAATCTTCTACAATATGGGGTTCAGCTTGATTTCCCATTGGTTTCTCTTGTTCTTCCCCATTTCTATGTATGATAGCATCATATTGCTCTAGTTAATGTAATTCCATATTGCTTAGGGAGTCTTCCACACTTCTACATAATTCACAGGAAAGTTGTATCACTTGAATCTCCAGGTTGTGAATAGAAGAGGCATGATTTTCCGTTACTTGATCAAATTGCTCTTCCAGTCTCTTCCATATTTGTTAGCTTATCTATGATTTTGTCCAATTTGGAATCCCATAAACTGGACTCATCTTGCTAAAATCCTAATAGGTCTTCATGTCTTATGTGAGTACTTACATTATTAGACCAATAGAAATCTGGGTGGTTCTGCCACCCCAAAGTGTACGTGTTCATATAAGGATGATGATTTTCACAGCTAAATTGGGGCTCATTGAAATTCGTAAGAGTCATTTGCTCCCTATAATATATATACTCCTTCATCGTTTTTTTTATCTCTTCTTGATATCTAATTTTTTGGACTCTTCATCTCTGCCTTGTGATGTCCAAATCAATGTGTTTCGACTTTTTGCCCAAACTTGCTACACTTTTTTCCTTCATGTGATTGGTAATCACAAAAGATAGTTAAATATCTTAGAATATAAGAATTAAACTAATTCTACACCTCCCCAGCAATGACACCAAAAACTTAATCGAGGTAAGTTTTAATTTTATAAACCCTCAATATTTCACAAGTGCATGATTCGTAGTGTAGTATTAAAGGTGTCAATCCCACGAGGAAGGAAGTACTTTAATCCTAAAATCTAAGGCCACAAAAACTATAAAATTAAAAATAAAAAGATGTAATAGAAATTAATTATGAGAATTGAGTTCAACCAATCAAATCATAAATTAAACACAAAAGTATTAACAAGTAACTAATATGTAATCGCAATAGAAATCAACCTAAGGAATTTACCAATTTATGAGAAAGGAGATTTTACTTATCACTAATGCTAA
>JANZXP010007536.1:0-14406 GCA_027576715.1 Erythroxylum flavicans | reverse complement strand
AATGACTTATAATGTATGTATTTCGGTTATGAGACCTAAATAAGGTTCTTATGTGATAAGAAATGTATTATTTTGATGACAATAATATGTTTAATGCATGTGCTTAAAATTAGGATTTCGAAAATTTTCCAAACATTGAATCGGTCCCTTTAGTGTCTAGTAGGTTAGCTTATTTATCTTGGCGATTTTGGCCGTCAAGATAATTTTAGCATGTGCTGAAATTGTTTAGATAAATTTGAGATGAACTATTGATATTATAGATGACTAATTGATGTACAAGAATTTTGGAAACCCCAGGGATTATTTTAGAATTAATCCAAGTAGAGTATAACATTTCTAGTGTGACTAGATAAAGGCATATAAACTAGAGAGTCCTTTCTTGCTCAATATCCTTCAATTTAATAGCCTCTTCTTCCTCCTCTTCGTATTCCAACTAATTATAAGCACCATCACTAACGTCATTACCATCTAAAAAATGATAATCACCTTTGCACTCCCTCTGAAGTTCGTAATCAAGAGTCTAAATTTCCTTTAGGTACTCCCCTTGATGTTTAGACTCAAAGAAATACATTGTATCTTCATGAAAGACTACATCCATTATGACGAACATACATTTAGTTGGAGGATGATAGCATTGGTACCCATTTTTGTTTGTTGCATACCAAAGAAAAACACACCGCAGGGTTGGTAGAACTAGCTTATTGTGTTGATGTTTATGGATATGGACAAACACTACACATCCAAAAACATGCGGTGGCAAATTTGGTATTGGTGGAGCAACTACAACATTAGTGATGACTTGAAATGGTTGAAATTCAATAGAGTGGAGGGCGTCTGATTAATCAAATATACAACAGAAGAAAGAGTTTCTCCTTAATAAGTCAATGGCATATGAGTTTGAATTAATGAGACACGACCAACTTTTAACGAATGTTGATTTTTCCTCTTGACTACCCCATTTTATTAGGGTGTATCCACACAAGTAGTTTGATTCATAATACCTTGCACTTCCAAATAATGTTTCAATTCAAATCTTTGATATTCTCCACCATTATCTTTGTGTTGTACTAAGTTTGAATGATCTTATGGAATTTAAAGAATAATAAATTCACTTCACTCTTTGATTTCATTATTTATAACCAAGTCATCCTTGTACAATCATCAATAAAAGTGACAAACTAACAAGACCCACCTAAAGTTAGAAATTTGGATAGACCCCATGCATTAGAGTGAATAACCATAAATGTCAAGGGATTTTTCTTTAACAATGATATAAATAAATTTTGATGACATTTTTCAAGTTCACAAACATCACAATGGAAACTAGCGACATCAAAATTTTCAAAAAAACTAGGAAATAATTTTTTAAGATACCCAAAAGATGTATGCTCCAAATGTCCCTACCACAGTCAAAATTTAGCTTTATTTTTCTCTACCCTTGAGTCATCCACGAAAAAAATTGATGCCAATTGTCTAAACTCCTTGACGTTAGGTCCAAATAATACTTTCCTCTCCTAATACCACAACTAATCGTCTGCTTTGTTTGGATGTCCTTAAAGATTCAAAATTATGCCAAAAGATTATAATGCAAGATAAGACTATTGTTATTTGGAAAAAAACAAGAGGTTATAATCTAAGGATGAAATAACCAAAACAGAAACCAAATTTAGAGTATTAGTGAAGTTTTATCATCATTGGCAGTGGTAACAAATTTTTATGAGGACTCTGTGAGTTCATACCTGTCTAGAATCAAAGGTAATAAGATTTGTAGCACCTAAATCAATTATCCATTTATTATTAGAAACAAGTGCAAAAACATTAAAAGTCTTATCACCATTATTTGTAGTTGCTACTAATGCAGAAGTCTTCTCAACATCATCAATATTATTGATTTTGTTCTCGACAACAACAATAGTTAGAGTTTTTTGAAAATTTTCTTTCAGGGTGCTCAATTATGGTCCCACCAATATGGATATCTTATAAGTTCATGGAAGCAATCTTTAGAATGTCCAATTTGGTTGCAATGAGTGCATTTATATGTAGACTTTTCACTACCAAGGATTGTATTTAATTTGTTTCCAACCATCATAGCAACATCTTCAGTGTTTCCAAATTCTCCTTTTAACGTTTTGCAACGTACTACCTCTTACCGAATCAATGCATAACATTCTTCTAGAGTCAAAATTGATTCCTTCCTTAGAATCTCTCTACGAACCTGTTCAAAAATATCATCTAAACTTGCTAGGAATATATAAACCCTCATTCATTCAATTGACTTTCGTTATGTTTCAACATCTTTAGGATGCTTCATGACAATTTTATCTCAGTGATCTAATCCTTGAAAGACTTCAGTTAACTCTCCATAATATTCAAAGAGAGGTCTTCCATTTTGTTTTTTAGTGAATACCTTTTGGTTCAGGGCAAAAAAATTGCAATTTATCACTTCCATTATAGAAGGCTTTTGCTTGTGCGCTCCAAATTTCATAGACTATGGGTAATTGTAAGTATCACTTTATAGTATCTGAACTCATAGACATCAACAACCTGTTAGAGTAGTGTTTTAAAGGCAATCACCTTTATCCCTTTTGTACAAACTTTATTTTGATTAATAAAGTGAAAGACATTTTTCATTGATTTGATAGTCATTTATATATAAATTGATATTGATTTTAAATCGAATTAATGAAGTCGATGATACAAAATATACCATGAAGGAAATCATGATGAGATCATGATAAATGAGATTCCTATCATGTGCAATTATGTTAGTATCTATATAATCCCTAGTCATAGGATTAATAAGATAGGACATTATTAATCCAGATAGACTAGCACATATTATACTCCTTGATTTGATCAAGTAGTGGATCTCACAAACTGTAAGTATGAGTTATTTAGAGTTAACATATGGATGCTTAATAAGAGTAGTAAGTACATCGGATGACCCTCTATGAGATTATCATATGGATGATCTATCGAATGTCAATGATTAATCTCATCATAGCAATGATGCAAATATCCTTAGGCTTCAGGTACTCAAGGATATCTTGGATATAAATCTTGTGCTTTGATATCATTCCTTGTTACCTCAAGATAAGGTTGCTCTTAGGATGGTGATTGGGTACAGCTATTTGTATTCGACGGTAATTAAGTGGCCAATAAAGGATTCACCACTCCTGATAGAAGGAGATTATACCCATGACCTCTTGTCAGGGTCATTAATCAGGAGTCTCTGGCTAGAGCGATTATGTGTCATAAAGAGAGTCTTCAATGACACATAAGAGTAATGAGAACCCAAGATAAGAACTATCATCACTTGGACTAGATGTGAGGTAGTCAGTCTAGTGGGAGTTAACATATAGCCTATACTCCGAACCAAGTGCAGTATAGTATGGTGAAAGGAAAAATTGTAAGGTAATTGACTATGGAAAGGTTCATAAGTTGGATAATTAACTATAAAAAATTTTATGTGTTAATCAATTTATATTTTGGTAAATAGGCATCATAAAACCCTGTATGATATGCTTAAATTAAGAGTTAATTCAAGTGCCTAAAATAATCGAAAACCTAAGGGTAACACGCATAAAAGATCGGATGAAAAACAAGTGTGTATGACCTATTTTAAGTAGGCATGATTGTGGCCTGAGGCGATGCATGCCACGATCGTGGCAAACAAGCCACGATCATGACAGAAGGCATGAAATGATATATAAATGAGTTCTTCACTTATGTACACGAGCGTCCTTCACTTCTTACATGCTCAATTGATAGAGAAAGGGTTCTACAAGAGTTATAGAGAGAGTGAGAAGTGTTATTGAGTTATCTTTATGCAAATTTATGAAATTGTTCTATAAGTCTTACATGCATGCATGATAACCTTGATCTATCTCCTACATTGAATATCTACTTGAATTCATCAATTTTGGTGTTCTAAAACCATTGTACATTGTTGCTTCTTCCATTTTTGTGTGTTCTTGGAGTTCAACGAAGAGTTTGGTGTTTGCAATAACCCAAACAAGGAGAAGAAACAAGAAAGGAGGAGATATACAAAGGTAAAAAGTTTACGTTTCATGTTCTTTCATACATATCTTTGCATGCATGTTGGATCTTGTGGTTTAGTCATGGTGTTGGAATCTTGATTCCGACACTCTCGCTGCATCTGCATGCATGTGATGCATGTAACCATGGCAAACCCAATAGATTGATGAATTTAGAGTAATCAAACTTACTTAAGGTATAAACCTGAATGCAAAGTGGTAATATATAAGCTATAATAATTGAATGGTCAAGATTTGTGAAGAAGAATACATACTTGGAAAGGTCAATTGAGCTGCACTGAAAATGACACATATACATGTGCATGATTGTATGTGGTTACTCATGGTGTTAGAATCTTGATTCCAACACTTTCATTGCATCTGCATGCATGTGATGCATGTAACCATGGCAAACCCAACAGATTGATGAATTAAAGTAATCAAATTTACTTAAGGTATAAATCTGAATGCAAAGTGGTAATATATAAGCTATAATAATTGAACGGTCAATATTTGTGAAGAAGAATACATACTTGGAAAGGTCAATTGAGCATGCACTGAAAATGACACATATACATGTGCATGATTGTATATTCATATGATTGAACAAATCAGTGATTTTAAACTATGTATGTATTGCTTGATTATAGATGAATAAGTTGATTGCCAACATCCAAACATTGTTGGATCATCAAGGCAATAACTATTCTGAAGCATACTGTGAGTTAACCTATATGTTTAAACTCAGTTATATGTACTTCTGTTGAATTGTATATGTAATGTGGAATGTATGAACAATTGAATAATGAATGCCGAACTTAAATCTAAAGAATTTGATATATGACATGAGCATATTGAATAAAAAGTACTGAAAACATAATATGTGAATTGATGCATCTTATTACATTGAAATGCATTATTAGATAAAGGAGTTGTGATCGGAGTAGCCAACGTGTGAAAAAGAGCTTAAAGCTTAGGATTATGCACAAAGAGCCACAATCTCAAATAACAATGAGCCTGGTATCCATAACGGATATGGAATAATAAATTGGGTTGATAGTTGCTATATCACAACGAAGAAAAATAAGAATGGAGTCACATGTGCATTTGCATATACAACTTTACATGTATTATATGAATGATTGAGATGATTTATTAGATTGTTTGAAATAGTGATATGAAATAATTGAATAAATGTTGTACTCATTAACATATGATATAATGTGATGTGATATTTAATATTGGATAATGTTTTATACTTAGTGAATTGCATTATATACTTATCTTTATAATCTAACTTGAGTGAGTACATCGATGATGATTGACTCACTGAGTTCGCAAACTTATCAAAAGCAATGTTGATTTTCAAGTTCAAGGGAGATCTAGCTTCTAAAGCGATCTAATAGAATTTTAGTACTGTTATTCTAGGACAAGAATGGCTTAAAAGTTTGGTTAGCTGATACTTACAAAGTCTAGATAGATGTCTTTTATATTAGCATTCTATGTTATGAAACATATTGTCTCTAGTGTGTAATTTTTGTACTGTATGATGTACTGGGATTGAGTTCAAAACTGTTATGTATGGTCTACTTGAATTTGGAATGTTAGTGACATATATGACTTATTATGATTCTGAAGGAAATAAGTATTTGGAATGTTTAAGTTATGTTGATGCCCCAGACTGTATTTATGTGATTATTCTAATGTACCATTTCCGTAGAGTATATTCTCAACGATTTGTGGATATGCTCGGGCATATGCACTATGAGAGTGGTATGTTATATTTAGCCTTTAAGTAAGTTAAGTCGATTAGCCACCTTACTAACTTTCATGATAACCTCGAATGGACCATCATATTTCAGAAAGAGGCCTTTGTGAGTCGACTTTCCACTGATTTTCTTCCATATCTAAGGTGTTAATTTCAGCAGCAACTTGTCACCCACAACAAAGTCTAATGAATGTCTATGCTTCATCCTTCAAACAGCTTTCTAAAGGTTATCTTTTACTTCATCCAAAAGTTCCTACCAATCCCTCATAAATTTATAAGCAACTGGACACTTACCTCCAAGCTGCTATTTGGCAATCTCCAATGGAGTTAGAGGCTGATGTCCCAAGATCACTTCAAATGGACTTTTCCTAGTTGCAAAAGATCGATGAAGATTGTAAGTGAACTATGCCCTTTCCAAAAGATTCAGTCAACTTTTCTGACTTGTACTCACATAGTGTCGTAAATAATCCTCCAAAAGTATGTTTATCCGTTTTGTCTGTACATCAGTTTGAGGAAGATTAGTAGTAGAAAATTTAAGTTCAGGCCCTATCATATTAAATAAGGTTGTCTAAAATCAACCAGTAAATCATGAATATCTTTCGCTTACCACATCTACCAGAACACCAAAGTGTTTAACAACATTTCAATAAAATAGATCAGCCACTATTTCCACTATACACAAGTATGGTGCAGCCATAAAAACAACATACTTAGAGAACTAATCAACTATAACCAATAGATCCCGACATCTATAGTTTCTCTGAAATAAGGAGTGGATGGAGTAGTCCTACCTCCTTTTACCTCTCCATCTTACCTTGTTAACATACAAAACAAGTTTTGTAGTAAGTCTGAATATCCTAATCCATCAGTGGCTAAACATAAGATCTGGACATAAGTGTGATCATCTTTTCTCTACCGGGAAATCCTGACCATGGAGAATCATGTGACTCCTTCAATAATTCTCTTCGTAATCCACCGAAACTAAGCATATATAATCTGCCTCCTTTCGCTGCAAGGAACCCATCATCAATTCAATACCGTTTAGTGACCCCATCTTGTACTTTTTGCATCGATCGATAGTGTGTAGTATCAAGTTTTCCCTCTTGACAAATTTTATCCATAAAATTTGTCTCAATTTTGGACATATTATAAAGTGCACCCATAACTTCCTTTCGACTAAGTGTATCAACCACCTAATTGCTTTGTCCAGGTTTATGTTCCCAAACGAAGTCGTATTCTACCAAGAATTCCTGCCATCTAACTTGTTTGGCTAATAACTTTTTCTGCAGTTTAAAGAAAGTAGTCGTCATATTATCTATTCTCACAATGAACTTAGGACCCAATAGACACATATGCCACACCTTTAAGCAATGAACTACTGCTTTTCCTTCTCGTTTGCTGAATATTTTTGTTCCATTTCATTCAACTACAAAATTTGGACTTCAAACCCATTCACAAGCAATGATAAAGAATTAAATCAATTGATTTTTAAAAGGTTAAAACATACTCATGCATTTAATTTAAAAACATTTATATATATGCCTTCTTTACTTAAAAATACATTAAAAACATATTCATGGATATGCAATAGTTCCCAAAAGTATTTACAAGGGAATAATGCCTACATAGCAACACGTGAAGAAACTAACCACTCGAGAGGTGGAATCCCTGATGTTGAACCCCCTAAGTGTGCATCTGGGAGGTTTTATTTTAAAAATAGAAAATAGAGTGTGAGCTAAACAAGCTCAGTGTGTGTTAGAAATTATATTCAAATCATGATTAACAATTTAAACCTGCCTAAAACAAATTCATTTCATTTCATATAGTACAATACTAATGTCAAAAATATATGTTTCTTCAAAACAAATTTCTCAAATTGCTTTTAAAGCCAATGGTGGTAGCATTATTGTTGTCATGAACTTTCTTACATAACATAGCCCAACACTAATTTCATTGCCATATGGTACCTTTAGGCATAAAGTCACGGAGCTGGTTATGTATCGCTTATCCACGATTGATTAACCACTAGTTATGGAGCTAGTTCTACATCATTTAACTGCGCTAGGTTAACTGTTATACATTGGTAATTACGGAGCTGGTTTTACATCGCTTACCCATAACAATTTTGGTAGCATTATATACTCATACGTGCAGAGGGCGACTCACTAGACTACTAATAGATACAATACCACCCACTATTAGTATCTAACGCCCCCTAGACACTGCCATGCATGATCGGAATACTCTGACCAATATAATAACATGTATAAAACCTAAAGGTGTACCATAGGCTAAAAAAACCCTTTTTCTTAGTACCTTAACTTTTGGTATAGAATTTAAACCACTTAGTAAATAAAGAGCAACTCATACATTTATAGCTCATATCACTTTCGAAATCAATTATGGGAGGATTTTACCTTAATAACAATACTAATAAAACTCACAATCATAAAATTCAATGCATAATTTAAAATCACATGTCATTAATTCTATTGCAAATAATTTATTCATATAAAAATTAAAACACACTCACAGTTTTGCAAATTTATCTCCAAACACACTCTTGCATTTATGCCTCTCCTTTACAAATACAAATTGCATTTTGTTTAGGTATTTATTTCCAAATTTGAAAATAAGGCAACATTTTTTGTCCAATTCAAATCAAACAATGCTGAAGTTTAAATATTTTGTATAGATATTTAAAATAGGGCTAAATTTTATTTTTTGTTCAACAAAACAACTTTTTAGTCATTTAAAACCCTAGGCTAAGTTTATTTTCAATATTATTCTAATGTTATTTTATACTATAATTGGGACTATATAATAAATGCTGATAATAGTAGTAGTAATGGTAGTAGTAGTAGTTGTTGTTGTTGTTATTGTTATTGTTGTCGTAGTGGTGGTGGTGGTAGTAATCATAGTAGTAGTAGTAATAGTAGTTGTCGTAGTAATAGTGGTGGTAATAGTAGTAGTAATTGTGGTAGTAGTCGTGGTAGTAGTCATAGTTGTAGTAGTAGTAGTAGTTGTTGTTGTTGTTGTTGTTGTCGTGGTAGTATTGGTGGTGGTAGCGGTGGTAGTAGTACTTGTTGTAGTCATAGTAGTAGTACTAGTCGTCGTAGTAGTAGTAGTAGTAGCAATTAGCAGTAGTATTAGTAGTAGTAGTAGCAGCATATATTTTCCATATATTGTGTTAATATTGAAAATAATATACAAAGAGGTTTAAATGCTTTAAGACCAATCATAATATTTTTTAAATATTTATATGGATAGAAATATGCAAATTTATTTAAATATTAAACATTAAATATACAATTAATGAAATGTTGAAGTATTTTTAGAGAAATTAAATGAATGGATTGATTATGAAAAAAGTTGTTGAAGGACTTTCATATAACTCTAAATCTAAATTAATATTTGAAATATAAACGCTTGCTTTTAATATGAAGTTAGCTGTATCATATTTAATTAGAAATAGAATTAATATTGAGTACAGTACTTGTCTTAGGTTATATGGATAAAAAGAATTATAGATTGACATCATTACAGAGGAGTGCATTCAGCCATTGCTCTCTTACAAGATACTATAATCACAAAATCTGTCAACATTTTAAGTACAATTACAACTGCAAATTTTCAATTGTTCACATAATGACTATAGGAAATTAAAATTTTCGTTGTGGTAATATCTTTCATCTTTCTTTCCTAAACTTTGTTTATACTTGAAAAGTTCTCAAGGGTATAAATTGATAGAGATCGGAAAGACCATGTGGAAGTGTCCAAATAGATTAGAAAGTATAAGAACAAGTCTATTGCCATGTGCATGTCATCAGAATGTGCGAAATAACATATCTACCTGTGCATTTGTCTGTAAGGTGTGGATATATTCGACCAGATAACTAGCCTGGCTGTAGAGGAGGTGAAGGTCACCATCATATTACACCATTATCGTTAGTATGATTTGAATTGGACAAAAAATGTTGCCAAAGCCTTTCCTTATTAGTTTGTCTAAAACCTAATGCTCTTTTCTCCTTCCCTAGTTCAAACATTTTGCTCTTACAAAAATCATTAATTTTCTTTCTTTGCCATCTCTCATACTCTTTCATTCCCATCTCTTCCGGTTCCCTACTATTTCCTCCTATCAACTTGCTCATCTTTACTCTCTGATTTTTCCAACCAATAATTGTAACACCCTTCTCTCCCTGTCTATCACACATCAGACGCGCACGGAGTTGCATATAGATACGCAGAAACACACAGAGTGGTTCTTTGTAATGTTGTCTTAGCTGTCTACTTTTCCATATATTCCACTCTTGGTGTTGCGTTGTCTCCTTCATGGATTTGATGTCGTTTTATAGTTGTTTGAACACATGCCTTCGGTTATTCGATTTGCAAGACTTTGATATCTATTTTCCTTATTCAGAGAAACGTAATAGATAGCCTTCATTAATCAACTAATAGTTAGCTTTGGTAACAGTAAACCTTGAGAGAAGATGTTGAACTCTTACAACCTTGAATCTGAGCAAGTGTGTTACATGTCTTGCAACTTTTGCAGTATTCTTCTTGCGGTGAGGCTTTTTAGTTAGCAGATCTACGTGAAGTTCTTCAAAAGTGGAATTTACAGATATTTGGCTTTTTTATGTTCTTGTGAGATCTCAATTTTACTTGTTCATGAAGTGAAAAAATTAGATCTAAAATATGTGCAACGTCACTCAACTAATTAGAATGGCGAAAGTATACATCCTTCATTGATTGTTTTTCTTCCAGTTATGTCCGTCTCCACCCTTGGCCATTTTTGTGTTTCATTCTATTGTCTCGTTAAAATAAATATCACTAAGACGAGATCTCACATCAACTTTCCCATGGACTGAAGGTCTAGCTAGGGTTTATTTCTTGAAACAATTACGTGAAAATCCACAGAAACTCTTACCTGAAAAGAAAGAGAAAAAAGAGGGGAAAAAAAAAAGCTGAAAGAAACACATTAGGTTTCCAATATGAGTAAAGGGTTACAAAGTACATATAAGTGGTCATAGACTGAATAGATTGGAAGTCGGCACTTCGATGATGCAGCAATTAGAGCCCTGTATGAGGCTTTACCTTTCTTTTTCATGTTGAAGTTTCCTTCACGCCTTTCCGTTTACCATTTTATCAGAGAGAACAGGAAGATCCTAAATTCTAAACATTTTCTTGTTACCAACTTCTTTTTATACGTATATAGCTTATGATTTCTACAGGTAAGTGTTCCACGGAGGAGTATGTGTGAGACAGTGACCATCCGATGCGGACACTGCACTAATCTGTGGTCAGTAGACATGGGAGCTGCAGCCTTACAATCAATTCCAGGTCAAGATTTTCAGGTGCCGTTTCTTATGAGCTTGTTTTAGGGCACCGTCAACTCATAACATAGGACACAGCCTTTCACGGTCTTACTTCTTTCGAGGAAATCGAATGTTCAAGCTTAGTTATTTTATTATTTATTTCTTGGGCTCTGAAAGTCTGATCTGATATCCTCTCAAATTAGGCTTTTTTCTGTCCACAATAATTTTGAAGGAGAAAACTAATTTGGACAATGAAATTTGACCTTATCTGGCTCTCTTTTCATCTTCATTTCTTAATCTTGCTTCCAATGGTAGTTTTCTTCAAACCCCAGATGGAAACCTTAATTTGGATTTGATTGACACATGCTTTTACGGCTCAGAACTAGGTATATTTAATTCTTTTCGTTAACCTTTTTCCTCTATTGTAGAGACATGATTTACAGGAATTATGCGGCTTAACTGGATGTACGTGGTGTCTCAATCTAGTCATGTCAAAGGCTCTTTTTCTTTCGTTTGAAACACGTTTTGAGAATCTTTTACACTCGTAGAAATTGTCCAAGTAATAATATATATATATATATATATATATGAGTAGATGTTAGAATTTAACCGTTAATGGCTGATAAACATGTCCAAGTAGTTAAAAAATGGCTCGAATTATGTGCCAAGTAGAGGCATATTCTAGTGGTAAAAGTTCAAGTTACTGTTTCTTCATGAAAGAACACTAAACACTCACATAATTCCATCCAGATAAACCCTGGTTATTTCATTTAGGAGTATATAATATGTGTATAAGGTCGCGCCCGCGCCCGCGCGTGTGGTTGTAGCACATAGTCTTCCGACAGTACAAGGAAGGCAACGGAGAGTTCACACAAAGTGTGTCGCCGTAAACAAAGAATTATTTTTACTTCGATTAACATATGAGGTTCTAAGTTTTCTTTCTTCAATAGAGGTTCAAATTCGAACTTAAGACTTTTCTTGAGGTAGATAGTTTTCTGTTTCTGGTGTACCTTGAGTAGTAAAGAATCTATGACACAGGTTTAATTTTAAGATTCTACTCATAAAAGGAAGATGAACGTCAAAATTTAGGATGAAAATTGGGAATGCAACTTAATAGTCAAGGGCATGGCTGTACTATGCATTTGGCGGTTGAAAATGTTATACATTTCAATAACAAGGTGATATAATTGCTTCCTTTCGAGCAATGCTTTAGTATTAGCGCATTCTTTAAGCAGAGAACGGAAAATGCAGTCATCAGGATTAAGACCATCTTGTAGAACTTTAGAAAAATGAGAAATAGCTTTGAGCGGAACGTTTGAGTGAGAATACATATAAGCCATACTATTACGAAACTCTGTATGTTCATAGATGAGTTGTATGTATTTCACAGAAGAGGAGGTGCAATGCTTCGTTACCACAACAAAGCGATAGCTATCTTGCAGCTCAGATGCGACAGTAAAAAGTGTTGCAATCTGCCTCGTCAAGAGCTGCAACATGTGTAAATTTTGGTTACCCTTTGCCATCGGCTTTTTGCAGTAATAATGACGGCGATTACGATCTGCCATTTCAATCGTAGTCGCAATTCTTATAATTGGTAATTTAACTTCAATTGATGAAGTCCTGGGTTATAAAAGATAAGAGAAATATGCTTAATTATAAAACTTGCACAGAATCCTTACAAAAGTAGTTCTTCTATTGATGATATTTGTTCTTAAATATAGAAAAGCTAGAGAAAATTTTTAGGATACATAAAAGTTTTGAAATTTAATACTACATTTAACGAAAAAATAAAAATATAGTAGTTGCTCAAAATTACTAATACCTTATATATAAAGAAGTCCATTTGACTTATCGCATAGTGTAATTTTTCTATGTTTTGAATTTTTTGGTCTAATTTGGGTTCAAACATTGAAGATTAGACTTGCTATAGTGAGTTGGACAATTGGAATGAGTCTGCAATAATATTCCTCCCGACAAATGTGTTAAATTAAATCTTAAGTGTTTTCGATGTTTGACCTCCAATATACAAGTTACTAAAGTTAGAGAGAGAAAATAAAATCTTTAGCGAGAAAAATGAGTATGAACAAAGTCCTTTTCTTTGAAAATATTGATTGTTTTTATACTGGCATGTGAGTGTATTGGACATCAATTATCATTATACTATGCAAATGCTGAGAAAATCTTAGGTGTTTAAGTTCTCTTTTAACCATAAGGCTAACGAGATACAATATATATCTATTAAAAGCCTCCTAGGCTTCAATTGTAGGCATGCTTTTATAGGTTGAAGCTTTCACCTTGAAACATAATGTTAAGTAGGTATATCGTATTGTGAGCATTTTTTTAGAAATTATGTACATTTGAAAATATGTAGGTATATTATATTATAAGCTTTTTGTTTCGTAAGGCAATATAGTTATAGAAGTTTGTTAATTTGTCACTTTACTCGATGCTAGCTTTGTTGTGCTTTGCTTATCATTAGGCTTGATATTTTGCTTTTCATTAGCTCTTAAGACGCTTCACTTGCCATTAGCACCTATGATGCTTCACTTGTCATTACTTTTAGTGTTTTACTTGATGTTAAGCTTGATGTTCGACTTGTTGTTAGGCCTGAGGTCTTTCACTTGTCGTTAGGTCTAAGGTCTTTCCCTTATTATTAAGCCTAGGATTTTGCTTTATGTCAAGCCTGGTATTTTATTGGGTGTTAATCCTAAGAAATTTAGTTTTTCATTAGGCTAGAGGTCTTTTACTTTCTCATTAGGCTTGGTATTCTACTTTGTGTAAGGCTTAGTTTTTTAAGTGGTATCAGGCTTAGTTTTTTGTTTGACATTAGGTGTGAGGTATTTCGCTTATACTAATTCTTGAGGAGTTTTACCTGGTGTTTATCTTGTCATTTTGCAAGATATGTACTCTTTTTTGTAGGGTCATTGATCTGACACTTTCAAGGCATTGGACATGTTATTTGGTGAGGCATTTGGTTTGTTTTTTTGCGAGGCCTTTGTTTTTATGTTTATGGGACTTGATTGAAGTTATGCAAGGAAGTTAGCTTGTCATTTTTTGAGAAAATTAGTTTATCATTTTCTGAGGAATTTAGTATGATATTTTATAAGTTGCTTAGCCTTTCATTTTGCCAGACTTGTAACCTAACATTTCATGTGGTGTTTAGCCAATCATTTTGTAAAAATTTAAATAACACAATTTTAAACCCTAAAATTTTTTAAAACTTGAGTTTAACATTTGTGAAACTTTAAGTTTGACATTTAAGAAGTTGAAATTTTATAAGTCCTTT
>JANZXP010007525.1:0-34679 GCA_027576715.1 Erythroxylum flavicans | reverse complement strand
GAGGAATCAACAAAAGACGATAATGCGATCTCTCCCATTAATAGCTTCCACGCCATTGCTTCAACTTCACATTTTTGATCCAACTAAATCTTCGAATCTTCTAAGAGACAAGTAATTATTTATATAAAAAATAAAAATAAAATATAGCAAAGGTTACAAATGTTATTTTATTTATTTATTTTTGCATTTTGGACACGAGCCAACAATCACAACTAATAATGCTCGCAATTTGGTACTCTAGATTGGTTTTAATGCAAATATGTTATGTTCTTGAACGAGAATGCCACGTGTCAGTAATAAACCTGTCATCTAAGCCACGTGGCAAGCAATAACTGACCAAACTGTCTAATGACGTAACATGATACCGTGTAGGCTGTACTGACGGTGACGTCACGTCGTATACTTAGAACTTTTGTTTATAGTTAAATTTTTGTTTTCAAAATTTAATAAAAGATTTATCTGTTTAAATTTTTATTTTTATTAAAATCGCAAAGGTTTTTATTTTCTGTTTCAATTTCTCATAATTTGATTTACTATTATTAAAAATATATTATTTAATATATTAATTATTAAAAGAATTATAAATAGTTTAATTTAATATCATATATGTAATTAATTATTCTTAATTACTAATAAAATTTATGAATAATTTAATTTTATTAATAATTTATATAATTTTGTAATTAAACTAAAGTAAATTAATAATTATTAATAAATAATTTAAAATATATAAATTTTAAACAGATATTATTTATTAATTAAAATATTTTTAAAATAAATATTAATTTATAAAATATTTATTTTAATAAAATTAAATAATTTTTATTAATAATTTATTATTCAAATAAATTTAATTTATTAAAAATAATTTATCATTAAGTTTTATTTAATATGTAATTATCATGATTAATAACACATTAACAATAGTTTTTGTTTTTATTCAATTAAAAAATAAAAACTAAATATAAAAACAGCTATTTTTGTCCGAGACAAGGTTTTGAATAAACATTGGACCGGGTTTTGTCCCGATCCGGCCGCCTAATCTGTCAATGCTTAACATGATCTCAGCTGGACCTGGCTAATACATTACCAATATTTTACTTATTTGATAAAGTTTTTGTTAGATTACATTAGAGACAGAAAATAGGAGACATAAGAACAGTATTTAAATGGGTTTAGGATAACTGAAATGACCTTAGAATCTTTAGATATAGCACATTGAAAAGAGGTATAAGTTGGTAGGAAATGAATAGGATCTTATTCAACCCAGTTATCAAAACAAAAGTTGGTTTGCTCCCTATTACTTATTATGTGTTTCATTCCTTCCTAACAACCTCTTTAAGGTTTAAAATAAGTTTTATGGTTGGAGAGGAGTTGGCTAGAGGTTTCATTGTCAAGAAATTAGAGCTGTTTATATATTCTTCATTCATCTATTTTACTTATAAAGTCTCTCTTTTCATTGTATAAACCCTAAATATTTTTTCCATTAGTGTTTTATTTGTTATTCTCATTAATGTTAGTTTAAGTCCTTCATGCCTTCTAAAAGAGCATACTTCAAACCATTTGACCTGGGGAAAACCTTTCATATTGCTGAATTCACTCCATAAATAGTTGCCAAAGACCCTTTTTATATCTTTTATGATCTTGATAAGGATAGCAACATGAGAACTCTTATAAACATGCATTACACTAAGGATATGAGAGGTTTTTAGATATCCAACTTGAATTTTTGTTTATAATTAAATCGAATAGTGGTTTACAGTCCTGGTATGAGATTCTAATGGCTGAAATAGGTTATTCTAAATATTTGAAAAGGGTTGTTGATAATTAGAGATTTGAGATTTGAGAGGGAGACTAAATTATGTAGTCAAAGTTATTAGAGATGAAAATATGACTCTTTGCTTTATTTATATCTAGTTCAGAGACTCCTGCAAACTTATCTAACCCTTCAAGTAATAAATGGACAAATTTTTTATTAGCTACACTAAGTAGCAAAAGATCATTAACCAATGATAGATTGAAGGTTTTATCCTCTTACAATTATAGTGTTATTTAAAGAATATACTTTGAGCTATCTTGTAGTTTATCAACCTTGTAAGAACCTCAAATGGTATAGCAAAAAGATATGGAGGGATAGGATCACCTTATTTAATGCCTTTTTTCCATTTGTAGTTTTTTGCTTTTTCATTGATCAAAACATTGTACGATGGAAAGGACATACATTAATAAATCCAATTGATGAACTTTGATTGCAGGTTCCGATATGACAAAGTTTTAATATTTTTAAACCTCAATATTCCGCAAGTGCACGGGTCGTTTGCGTAGTACCTAAGGTGTCGATCCCATAGCGAGGGTTAATCTAATCCTAAAATCTAAGGCTGAACACAATTCTCAACAATTTAATGAACAAAACTAAAAAAAGAAAGTATTCAATCACACAATTAATTCCAATAATCAAATTCAGAAATATAAACAAGGTAGCAATTTCAACACCAAATCCAGAATCAACCTAGGAACTACCAATTGAAAGAAAGGAGATTTTTATCCGACTTTAATGAAAACCTAATTGATTATGAAATTGTTGGATTACAGGTTCTAGACGGTCCTAGGGTTGATTACTCTCTTTCGATTTATAATCATTAACCCTAATCAGATTATGAGAAATTGCAACCTCTCGATTTACAATTAATCCTAAAACCTAAATTAGATCTTAAGTTGTCCAATAAACTACCGAAAACCTATGCAAGATCTCTCATTACACAAATTTACCGGTTTGATTAAATTCTTGATCTATTAAATTACCTAACTCTCGTTAACCCAATTTAATGATTTTCACTCGGTTCACCCTCTCAATTTATCACCGAATTATGAAGAGAAGAAATTAAATCACAAATAATCCAATAAAAACACAGCAATCGAATTTCATTAATATTAAAAACAAAATTCCGAAGGTGAGTTTAGACAAATCTCAACATTCAGCAATCCTATTCTCAACGGCTATCCCAATTCTATACATCAATAAAACTGAAAATAAAACTAGAAAATATGAGTGGAATAGATGATAGAGGCAGCAGCGGCGGGAAACCTCCTATTCCGGGAAGTACTTCGCATAGGTTTATTCTCCGTATCTCTCTTCCTTCATTTCTTTCTTAATCTCTCGACAAAGCTCTCTAGGGTTCGGGATGTGGCTGATGCCAAAGCTCCTATCCTGTGTTCTTCATGTTCTTTAAATACCTTGGTAAACCTAGGGTTTTTTGGGGGTCGAAATGGTCCAAAAATTCCTCGAAACTTGACTTTTTCTCTTGTTTGTGCGTCTACCTGATACAGACCATGATCGTGCCCATCATGGTAGCATCAAACCTTTCTGTCACGATCACGGCTCAAATTTCATGATCGTGGGTTATGGTAGAGTCTTTGGCCACGATCGTGGGGTGGCTTGCATGTTTCTGTCATGATTGTGGCCCAATGAATTTAGCTTAAGAGTCTCCAAAACTTCTCCGTTCTTCGACGTTGACCCTAAAACACTAACAAACACATTAAGGTACCTTAAAGACATAATATTTAAGCTAGAAGACTTATACTAACCCATAAAAACACTTAAACACATAAACACACACAATTCTAACATAAACACATACTAAACGCTCAAATTAACACTTAATACATAACAAATTAAACCCTAAAGTATGATGTAATTCACACCTATCAACATCCCCACACTTAAACGTTCGCTTGTCCTCAAGCAAACAACACAACAAACATATAACAAACACACAACACACAATGCAGTAATGAGGCAATAGCTTCAACTTCATGAAATAAATTTAAATTTAAGCACAATCATTCAAGTTATATCAAATCATTAACATGCAAAATTTGTGGCTAGGGGCTTTGAACTAAATATACAAATTAATCGAGATCCCAGTATTAATTTATTTACCCTTTTCAATTGCACACAGACATTAATAATTCTTTGGTCATTCAGACTCTATAATTGCTCCTAAGTATGTTTTCATGAAAAGTCAAGCTATTACAAGTTTAGTAGAATTTTTATTAGAAAACACACATTTTATTTATTTATTTATTTATTTAACATAAACTTAGTCCTTTTACACAGAGGCTAACATTGGTAATGAATGTCGATTTGGTTACTCGATTATGTTATATTTTTAATAAGCTACATGGTTTGAACATCATTATAGCTTTTTGACGTGGAGGCACACAATTGTGATGCTTTTCGATCCGGTTACTCAGCTATATCATGTTCTTGACTGACTACTAGCTTTATTAATAACCTAAAGGTTAGTGGAATAGTTATTTATTTAACAAACACTTTTTTGTTGCCTACCTTGTTATTTTAGCTACTCATTTCCATGAAAAATATTAGTAAAGCTACTTAAGTTGAAAGGCCTCAAATTATGAATGAATGTGACAATTTAGAGGGTAGTAAACTTACACTAAATCCTAATTAAGTTGTATATTTATCCAAAGACCCCAATTCACTTATTTTTACAAGCTAATGATTCTTCACAACCTAATAGACTATATTCAAAATTAAATTAATTTCAGTCCATCTAAGCCATTGACACATTCAAACAATTCACAAAATGCAACCTAACAACGATCATACAATATGCAAAATCACATACAAAGCAAAACACATAACCCCCCCCACACTTGAACAACACATTGTCCTCAATATGAGAAGGGGAACAAACAAGCATATAAGAAAAAAAGAAATATAAATTAAAGTAAAACAAAAATAAAAAGAAAAATAAAAATAAAGATGAAGACTAATTTGAAAAAGAAATGGGTTAGACAAAGTCTCATGGAGATGGTGTCGGAGGTGGAAGTTGAATGCCCTGAGCCCCAAAATATCGATGAATACAACGTATATCCCGGCTCTGACGTTGTCGAGTGCGGGCCATCTCTCTCATCATTTTGGAGTTCTCTGCTAGTTGATCTATAATCACCGTGTTATTTGCAAAAATTGTGTCTAAAACTTTCTTCCATCCCAGTTCTTCCGTCTCTTCTTCTTCCTCGGACTCTTTACTGGTTGAGTCCTCTTCTGCCTGCTGAGGCGGCACTGAACTCGAGCTCGTCTAACTAACCTTAATCTTAACATGTATCTTCTGGATAATATCCCAAAGTTCCATGTTATGCGACTTAAGGATTTCAACCCACCATAAATGGTGATGATTTAGGAAGTCAGGGAGATGAACAGTTAACCCACTACAATCTAAGCCATAATATTCAGCAATGGTAGAAACTAGGTATCCAAAACCTAAATTGTTACTCCTCTTGTGCAGAGTCTCAACAATAGCGTTTAGCATATATATGGATGTGCACACTGGAATATTGTGGTCCATACACCACAACATAAAGAGTTCCTTTGTGGAACACTTGTTGGTTTCTGATTTATCAAAAACTAGCTGACAATGAATTTGTGTAGCAACAAGTGCTCGTGGGACTTTATGATGTTGTTGTAAGCATTTTTGGTATGAAATTGCTCTATTCCAGTAAGTTCATTCCAATAGCGAGAAGGATAAAAATCATCATGTTGATCGATAATTGAGGATTTAAGGAACCTACACATATCGCACATGATTTCTATGTTCAATTTATACGCTCTTCCTTCCAACCTAAACCACATTTTCTTGGGATTCTTAGGTTTATAGGACAGGGAAGTAAAACATTCCAAAGTGAGCTCCTAGTAAACAAGAAATTGGAAATGTATAAATTTGCCCTACTAGATTCTTTCAGCTAAATTCTCTACCTTATAGCACAATTCTAACCTATCAAGCGTTTTAAAATCAAAATATTTAGGAACTACTAATTGTCTAGCATTTAAGGGTTGGAAACGAATACCTTCCTCCTTTGTGTAGATTGGGAAGGGTGCTCTAAAGTCTGTTGCTTTGTTTCTTCTCCCTCATCCCAAAACTTGACTTCGTCCTGATGATTGCTCGCATCTGGCTGATTGCTTGATGCGCGACATATTTCTTATGAATAGGTAGAGTTTGAAAGAAATTTAGAAGTTTGAAATTTTTTTAGAGAGAGGTGAGAGCTTTTGTAAGTTTCAATTCTAGAGAGATAAAGTAAAAGTGAAAGTGAATGAAAAAGTGAAGTTAGCAATGAATATATAGGTGGTTGAAGGGTAAAATGGTAAAATTTTCTTTAAAAAACGTGAATTCCCCTCTTCTGCCCTATCGTAAGTCACGATTGTGGCCTACAGTTTTCCACCAATTCTTCATTTTTCTCTCTTTTGTTCTTTTCACATTTTTTTCGAAATCACTTTTTAATTCTTTTATGGCCCTTTCACCTCTCTTTTTCTAATTTGATCAATCATCCAATTTATCTCAAAGTCCTATTCCTTCTCGGTTTTATTTGGAAACAAAATAATCCTAACTACAGAATTCAAACGTTTAAAAACAATCAAAGGAAATTAATTTCCATAGGTTGCCTCCCATACAATACTTCTTTTATCATCAGTAGCTCGACGCTCTATCCTTGAAAACTTAGCCGGGGTCAATTATAAGCGAGTTGCTTCCATCCTTTTCATTTAATATCAGTTTTTAGCCTGTAAGTAAGCTACAAATTGCAACATAATCAATAGGACGATGTTGATAACATTATGAAAACCAATTAGGCTCAATAATGTCCTTCTTTCAAGTGAACTGTCAATAAAACAGGGAATAACAAAACTCCCTAGATCTTCCATTAAATCCAACAGTTTGTCCTATATGAAGGTGAGTTGCTCTCTTTCTTCCTTAATCACCTTCGTCTACTCTGCTTCTTCCGCTTCATGAACAAAAAGTATTATAGCTTCTTCAAACTCGATGTCTGTTGTCATCTATTCTTCGTCCTCTCGCTCATCAGAAGATTCGAACGCATCAATTATCCTGAATGAGCTACTCTCCTTTGGATTATTTAATACATCATTCATGCTAAATGTCACTTGGTCAGCATTAATCCAAAAGATAGGGTTCTCTTCATGGACATCTACCTAAGCTTTTTTTGACGTTCAAATGTGGTATATCAAGAACTGGTGAATAAAAGGGAGGGTTGACATTCTTTTCTTCATCCTCTTTCTTGATTTCTTGGTCTTATATAAGGTCGAGTTTAGCCTAATTTCTTGCTAGTTCTTCTCGCTCTACCTCATTCTTAAGTGTGATAACCTGACATGACTCTATTGAATTTTTGTTCACACTGCGCAAACAATTTTTCACACTTTGCTTACAAAATTCCTTGGAAATAAACTTCTCTTCCAATCTCTTCTTGTTCTCTTCCATATCCGTGAGCTTATTCATGATTTTATCCAGCTTGGAATCCCATGAATTGGATTCATCATGTTGAAATTCAAATAGGTCTTGATGTCCTATGTAAGTACTTACATTGTTGAATCAATAGAAATTGGGTGATTTTGCCACCTCGAAGTGTACGAGTTTATATAAGGATGATGATTTCCTCGACCAAATTGGGGCTCATTGAAATTCGCAAGAGTCCCCTGCTCTTTTTAATATACATCCTCCATGATCGTTCTTTTTATCTCTTCTTAGCATTCAACTCTTCAGATGTCTCATTCTCACTCTAAAATGTCTTGATGTGTTTATACTTTACAACCCAAATTTTTTTATTATTAAAAAATAAAATATAGTGAAAAAGCCTTAGAATAAAGAACTAAACTAACTGCCTCCCTAGCAACCGCGTCAAAAACTTGATCGTAAATTTTTGATATTAAAAAGATTTAATAATTTATCCTCGATATTCTGTAAGTGCAAGGGTCATTCACATAGTAAGTAAGACGTCGATTCCATGAGGAGGGTTAATCTAATCCTAAAATCTAAGGCCGAAAACAATTGTAATAACTCAAAAAGAATAAAACTAAAGCAAAAAAGTATTTCAATCACGCAATTAATTCTAAGAATCAATTTCGAAAATATAAACAAGATAACAGATGCAACACCCAATTACAAAGCAACCTAAAAACTACTAATTGAGAGAAAGGAGAATTTTATCTGACTTTAATGAAAACCTAATTAGTTATGAAATTATTGGATTACCATTTCCAAACCGTCCTAGGGTTGATTACTCTCTCTCGAGTTATAATCATTAACCCTAATTTATAAACCCTAATCAAATTATGAGAATTGCAATCTCTCAATTCACAATTTATCCAAAACCTAAATTAGATCTTAAATTGTCCAAAAACTACCAAAAACCTATTCAAGATCTCTCTTTACACAAATTTATCAGTTTGATTTAATTCTTAATCTATTAAATTACCTAGCTCTCGTTAGCCCAATTTAATAATTTTTCACTCGGTTCACCCTCTCAGTTTATTACCGAATTATGCAAGTGTAGAATTGAAATCACAAGAAATCCAATAAAAATGCAACAATCAAATTTCATTAATAGGCTTCTTCTCCATGTCTCTCTTCCTTCGTTTCTTTCTCAATCTCTTGAAAAAGCTCTCTAGTTTGAAATTGTGGCTGATGCAAAAGCTCTTTCTCTTGTGTTCTTCTTGTTCTTTAAATACCTTTTGTATCTTGAGCATCCCTAGGGTTTTTACGGGGTCGAAAAGATCTAAAAAATACCTCAAAACTTGACATTTTCTCTTGTTTGCGTGTCTACCCAACGTAGGCCATGATCGTGGCCTGCATCTAACCCTTTCTATCACAATCATGGCAATCAGGCCATGATCACGGGCTATGGAATAGTCTTCTATCATGATCATGGCCCATATACCATGATCGTGGGCTGGCTCCCATGTTTCTGTCACGATCATGGGTCATTGCTTCAGCCCGAAAGTCTCCGAAACTTCTTTGTTCTTCGTTGTTGGCCTTGAAACACTAACAAGCACATCAAGGTACCTCATAAACATAATATTTAAGCTCAAAGACTTATATTAACCTATAAAAACGCTTAAACACACAAAGTAACATAATTATAACCTAAACACATACTAATCACTCAAATTAACACTTAATACATAACAAATTAAGCCCTAAAATATTATGCAATTCACAACTATCATAGATCAAGCTATAATGCTTAGAAAGAGCAATGGACTGTTGAGGAGATGACTGCTATTCTTTCTAAGGAAGAGGATGACATGAAAAAGGGAAGGGCAAGAAGCATCTTCATGATGACAAACCACAACAATTCACAAAAGAGAAAGGTCACCTCTAATAACTCAAGTGACCTAAAGCTTTTCAAGAAGAAAGCTGTTAGTCCTAAAGGAAGTGGATAGGTGGGCTCATCTTTTGTCAGTCAGAAAATTAATTTTTTCAAAGGGAAGTGGAACTTTTGTCAAAATTTTGGACACAAGAAAGCTGATTTCCGAATGCTCAAAGCCCATATAGAGAAGAAAGGTAATTGTCTTGTGATGATTTGTTTATAATCCAATATTATTGATGTGCCCTCAAATACTTGGTGGTTAGATACTGAAACAACAATTCGCGTTACCAAATCCTTGCAGAAACTGACAAGTCGAAGAAGGTCGACTAGTTCTGAGCAATATGTATACATGGGAGATGAGACCAAAGTCAAAGTTAAATTTTTTGGGACAGTTAGACTACAGTTGAAAGCAGGACATCTTTTGGTGTTATATGATGTTGCTTATTTACCCTCTATTAGGAGGAATTTGATTTATATATCCATTTTGGATAGACTCGGTTATAGTCTTCTCTTTGGAACTGAAAAATTGACTTTGTACCGTGACTCTTTTTCGGTGGGAAATGAACTTTTATGTGAAAATTTATACAAACTTGAGTTGAATGATGTTGTTACTATTGCTTTTGCCTTTTCTCTTAATAATGTTGTTGGTTCCAAATGTATGAGGTTAGATTTGAGAACTTCTATGTTATGGCACAAACATTTAGGCCATATTTCTAAAGTGGAAGAAATCCAGGGCCTTTTGCTAGATACTTGCAAGAATGTGGTATTAAAGCAAAATATACAATGCCAGGAACACCTCAGCATAATGGAATCATTGAAAGAAGAAACCACTTACTTCTTGATATGTTGCAGTGTATGTTGATTCATTCTAGTTTGCTAGAATTTTTGTAGGGTGAGGCATTGAAGACAGTCATTTATATCTTAAATCAAGTACCTAGCAAGTCAGTCCCAAAGACTCTATATAAGTTATGGTCAATTACAAAACCAAGCTTGTGCCATTTTCATGTTTGGGGATACAAAGCAGAAGTGAGGCCCTATAATTCACAATCTAGGAAGCTTGATCTGAAAACTATTAGTGACTACTTTATAGGCTACACTGTCGGATCAAGGGGTTCTAGATTTTATTGCCCATCTCACACGACCAGAATCATAGAATCAGATAGAGCTGTCTATTTTGAAGACGAATTTGGTTTAAGTCAAGGGGCAAGAGAAATTGTATTCAGGGAAGAACGTATTCTAATCCTTCTACCTATTACTTCCACTTCTACTGAGGACCCTATGATTGAACAAATTCTAGTAGAATCTTATGATGAACCTCATAATCAAGCACATAATGAAGTCATTAATACTGGGGATGATAAAGTTGTTGTCAGAAGATCACAAAGAAAATGTAGACCTACCATTCGTGATGACTATATTGTCTATGTACAGGAACATGAGTTTGATGTGGGAGATAATACTGAACTAGTCAGTTATCAAAAAGCCATGAATAGTCCTCAATCTGTGTTATGGATGAATGCAATGGAAGATGAGTTGAGTTCTATGTCACAAAAAGGAGTTTAGGAGTTGGCTGAACTACCTAAAGGTTGTAAACCCATTGGGTGCAAGTGGGTTTACAAAATCAAACATGACGTCATGTGGACAAGTAGAAAGGTATAAGGTTAAACTTGTGGCTAAAGGCTATAACCAGAGAGAAGGGATTGATTTCAAAGAAGCCTTTTTACTAGTTTCTACCAAAGATTCACTGCAAATCATCATGGTTATAGTTGCTCATTTTGATTTGGAACTCAATCAATTAGATGTGAGGACTACCTTATTTGACGAAAATCTGTATAAAGATGTTTATATGACTTAACCATTTGGTTTTGAGATGACTGGTAAAGAACACATGGTTTGTAAGCTCAATAAGTCTATCTATGGGTTAAAACAAGCATCAAGATAATGGTATCTCAAGTTTGATATGGTTGTCACTACAAATGGCTTCAAGGATAATGTAGTTTATCAATATATATATATAAAGTTCAGTGGGAGAAGTTTCATTTTTTTGGTACTGTATATTGATGACATTCTACTTGCTTCTAATGATACTGATCTATTATTTGAGACGAAACAACTATTATTTAGCCATTTTGATATGAAGGATCTTGGTGAGGCCTCTTATGTACTTGGAATTTAGATTCTCTGAGATAAAGCTAATGGAATTCTTGGATTATCTTCAAAGACTTACATTGATCAGATCTTGAAAAGATTCAATATGCATTCCTTTTCTCCTGGAAAGGCACTAATAGTGAAGGGTGACAAATTCTCAAAGGCCCAATGTCTACAAAATGATAAGGAGAGAGATGAACGAAAGTCGTTCCTTATGCGTCACTTATAGTCAATCTGATGTATGCTCAAGTATGTATATACCCTGATATTGCTTTTATTGTATACATGTTGGGAAGATACTTAAGTGATCCTGATCTTAGCCATTGGAAAGCAGCTAAGAAAGTCATAAGGTATCTTCATGGTAGTAAAGATCATATGTTCTTATCGGCGAACTAACACTCTTGATATAGTTGGGTTTAGTGATGTTGATTATGCAGGATGTGTGGATGATAAAAAGTCCACTTTATGCTACATCTTTATGGTGGCTGGAGAAGTTGTATCGTGGAAAAGTATCAAATAGACACTCACAACGTCCTCTACAATGGAGGCAGAGTATATGGCATGCTATGAGGTAGCTTGTCAAGCAATATAGCTGTAGAATTTTATTTCAGCATCGGGTATTGTAGATTCTATTTTGAGTCTGCTAAAATTGTATTGTGATAACTCTGTAACTGTAGATTTCTTTAAGAATACTAGAAGTACCTCTTGCTCAAAGCATATTGATATAAAATACTATTTTTGTTAAAAAGAAAATCGTTGAATCCCTCATTACTATTGAGTATATGCCTACAACTAGCATGTAGGCAAATAGGCAAATCCACTTACAAAAGACTTACCTATATGTGTGTTTGCCGAAAATGTGTCCCGTTTGGGATTGTTAGGAGCCTAGCTTGATAAGATTAATGAGAGTTTGCTATTTTGTATTGAACATGTTAGTACTTTGTACAAATTGCTTATGACTTATATATATGAAACATGCATAATGATGTTTGCAGTCACTTTTTATTAATAATGACACATATATGTTGCTGTATATATATAGTTTGATGAAATGATAGGTACAAAAGGAGACAAATGCATAGTCTCAGTTATTGTACTGTATGCATGTTGTTTTAATGGTTATTGTTGTATTTGAACATCTCCAGGGCCTAATCATATGTAGTATATATATCTTGTCGATATGATATTGTATATGATTTATTTGACTGCTTTTGGATGATGGAGATTGACATGGTGGTTTCATTATATTGTCCAAGTGGAAGAATGTTAGAAATATGTGGACTAACATAATCACAACATTAATTCCATATATGACCATTAATCAAATTACCTAATGTGTGTTTAATAATCACAAAGGGATGGTTAATAATTTACTAATTGCATTTGAGGCACATGGTAGTACCCTAATAACTATATATTAAGTTTTCTACTAAAAGCTTCCTCTCTTACATAAGGTTTGTTGATATTGATAGGTTGCAGTGTCCAGAATGGAGAGAATGCATCAAGATTCCATGCCAACATTGGAGGTATGTAAATCCTATTGTATAGTTAATGCTACAAATAAAATGTAGATCTTAACTTTGTGATTTTTAATGATTTCATTTGTGAATAACAAAATTCAATAGCTTTTTTAATTTTGCAAACATTAAAATATCATCGATTATTTATTATTTGTCTAATTACTTGAGTTTCATGTTCATATATCCACACAATCGTAAGTTTACAATATGAAAAACGTTAGAGCCATTTGTAGTCAGCAATGAATATGGTCAAGAATATAACTGAGACTATATTTAAACTTGACTTTGGCTTTCGATATTAAAATAATATTTTTAGAAGTACTAAAATATAAGCATTGCAATCTCTAGATTCAAAATACCA
Organism: Erythroxylum flavicans; assembly: GCA_027576715.1. Taxonomy (NCBI): domain Eukaryota; kingdom Viridiplantae; phylum Streptophyta; class Magnoliopsida; order Malpighiales; family Erythroxylaceae; genus Erythroxylum; species Erythroxylum flavicans. Next base: position 21,473 of record JANZXP010007525.1, on the reverse strand, counting down.
CATTCAAACTCAACTATGATGTTTGGCATTAAGATATTAATTAATAAAAATAAACTCTATAAATAATACTATATAACTTGTTTAATATTAAGATTTAATTCATAAAAATAAACTGGTGAGTATAGGTAAGAGTATAAGTAATAATAAATTTATATTAAGTTTAAGATTTGATATTAAGATTTTTAATTCAAATAAAATTTTGAAAATATGGAAATTGTACTATTTTGCATCTTTCTCTCCATAATGGTCATCTGGAAACCCTAAAATTGTTCTTTCTTTTTTCATCTATCTGTGACTTTATCTGGGCTTGAGTTCTTATGGAGTGATCAATGGCAACCTTAACCATTGATGAAGAGGAGGATGTATCATTAAATGTAAGGACAGCAGTGCAGGAAGAGGCTCCCCATTATCAATACTGTATGGTGGGTATGTTTCTTACGCTGGCGCCGATAAATTTTCAAGTAATGAGAAACACTCTTGCCAACGTTTGGCATCCATTAGGAGGAGTAAATATATCGGAGATTGGTGCTAAGTGATATATTTTTGTTTTTATAATGAAATTGATCTGAATCACCTGCACCTTGGCACTTTAACAGGCACTTGTTACTATAGCGTACAATTGCCGATGGTAAGGACCCTATTACTATTCCACTGATTCATAGCAATATCTGGGTTTACGTCCATAATCTCCCCCTGGTTTTACTAATGAATCGATGGCTATGGCGCCTAGGAATTTTGTTGGGAGTTTTCTAAAGTATGATACAAGAATGATACGTAGGGTATCAGAGCCTAAATATATGAAAGTAACCTTGAATGTGCAGAAACCGCTGAAGAGGAGGAAAAAGGTAGTTGATGACAAAGGTGAGATGCATGTTATCGATTTCAAGTATGAGAAACTTAATGTTTTCTGTTTTCTGTGTAGGAAGTTAGGCCACTCTGAATCATTCTGTGAAATACATTTGTATAAAAAACTAGAAGAATTGGTGTTTGGATGGGATGTCAGTTTACGAGCTCCGGCGAGGAGGAATATACCGGCGATGAGTACATGGATAAGGGAAGAGCCCAATGATTTTGGGGAGGATAAAAGGAAGGATAATCTAAACTCGAGATTTTTGGGAATGCAAAATTCAAAACACTATGATTTTAGAGTTTCTTTCTTGGGCACGGCAACGAGGGGAAACAATTCCTAACGGGTGAGGGTCAGCCAAGTAAAATAGACCTAGATAGAGATAGTTTGGATTCCGGTGGTGGATTTAACTCTTTTAAAGAAGATGAACCTATGCATAAGGTTGATGATGGTAAGAAAAGACCAAGAAATAATAAACCCTAAACTTCTTCCGTTTCTAATCATGGTGATTCGGTTGTGGTTACAAACTCAGTGAAAGCGGCTGGTCCTAGGAGATAGGACAATCGAAAACAATGAAGGCACTTTGTTGGAACTGCTAGGGAATGGGTAATCCCCGGGCAGTTAAAGCATTAAAGGAGATGGGGTTGAGGTATAGGCCTTGGTGTATTTTTCTCATTGAAACGCAGGTGCAAAGTTCACGAATGGAGGACATCAGAGTTCATTTGGGGTTCGATAATTATTTTACTGTAAATAGTTTAGGTAAAAGTGGGGGCCTTAGTGTTTTGTGGAATAATTCAGTACAGCTGCAGGTAATGGGGTTTGGAAACGATTTTATAGACGCAAATCTTCTTGTACTGGACACTTAGGTGCGGGTTGCTTGTTTTTATGGGAATCTGAATAGGAGTAGGAGACATATTTCATAGAAGTTACTTCGAGCATTGGTTAGACAAGATGACAAAGAGTGGGTCTATATTGGTGACTTTAATGAGTTGTTAAGTCAAGAAGAGAAGTGGGGAATTCATGACCATCTAAATTATTTAATTCAGAATTTTAGAGAGGCATTGTTCGATTATGATTTGAATGAAGTCAGTTACACGGGTAGCATGTTTAAGTGGTATATAAAGAGAAATAGACAGGTGGTTACGAAGCAGACGTTAGATAGGGCAGCCGGTAATGGTAAAAGGTTTTTGCGCTTCCCAGAATGTTTAGTTCAATCTCTGGTAGCTCCGGCTTCTGACTATGATTCGTTACTACTGGATACAAACCCAGACTTTCAGCAAACGGTTTGTCGACGGTTCCACTTCGATAATGCATGGCTTCTTGATGCAAATTTGGAAGCAACAGTGGTGGTAGGTTGGAGATGTGATGGCGAGGCTGACCTTATGAATAAGAAAAATAATTGTATTGAAGAGTTACAGAGATGGGGGAGACACTGAAATAGAAAAGGAATATGAATAGGGCAATGGTGCAGAAACTTTTAAAGGAAAGTTGGAATGGAACGGATGGAGTTGAGTTGGATCGATTAAGGGAAGAATGGAATCTTTTGCTTGAGGAGGATGAGGTGAGACGTAGGCAGCAAGTAAAATTATTTTGGGCTCAATATGAGGATACGAACTCAAAATATTTCCATGCACACATAAAAGGGAGGCAGAAACATAATTTTATACGAGGGTTGAAGAATGCTACTGGTGGGTGGTGTAGAGATAGGGATGGTTTGCATGGTTTGGTTTTTGAATATTTCCAAGAGTTATTTTAAACAAGTGGAAATCGTCAAAATAATGTTAGTCATTTAATACAAGTCAAGGTGAGTGAGGAAGATAATGGGATGTTATTAGAACCATTTACAAAAGAAGAATTTCGTGAAGCAATTTTCCATATGCACCCGGATAAAGTGCCAGGACCAGACAGTCTTAACCCAGGGTTCTTTCAACGATTTTGGCACATTTTAGGAGATGATATAGTGGCGGGTTGCAGCTCTTAGTTAGAAAGAGGTTTTTTTCCTTCAACTCTCTCAGATACGATTGTGGTTTTAATTCCTAAGATTTAAAGTCCTAAATATGTGAAAGACTATAGGCCTATTGCATTATGTAATGTCTTGTATTGGATTATAGCTAAAGTGCTTGCTAATAGACTTAAAAAGCTTTTACCACATGTTATCTCCCCAAGTTAATTGACATTTGTTCCAGGAAGGCTAATAACAGACAATATTTTGGTTGGTTTTGAAACTATTCATAGTATGAAGAATCTTGCATGGGGAAGTGATGGGAAAGCTAATATTAGCAAGGCATATGATAGAGTTGAGTGGAGCTTTCTAAAGCAGATGATGAGACAATTAGGTTTTCATGATAAATGGGTACATTTGTTAATGATGTGTGTGACAGGGGTAGGGTACTCTATAATGGTGAATGGTGAAACAGTGGGCCCTATTTTACCTAGTAGGGGGCTTCAACAAGGGGACCCTTTGTCCCCGTATTTATTTATCATGTGTGTTGTAGGCCTATCTATGTTGTTTAATCAGGTAGAAAGGCAGGGCTTGATACATGGACATAGAGCAGGGGTTAGATGCCCTAGGGTTTCTCATCTTCTATTTGCAGATGACTCGATATTTTTCTCTAAAACTACAAAATAGGAAACGAGAGAGGTGAAGCGAATTTTAGGGGAGTATGAAAGAGCCTCAGGCCAAGCAGTAAATTTCCAAAAATCGGGTATTTTCTATAATCCTAATGTTTCACAGGATTGTAGAAATAATATTGGCAATATTCTTAATGTCAATTTGCCACTTGGGGGCAATAAGTATTTGGGTCTACCATCACTCATTGGAAGATCTAAGAAGTAGATTTTTCAATTTCTAAAAGATAAGATGTGGAAGAAGGTGAATAATTGGAAGAATAAGATGCTTTCTAGAGCAGGAAGGGAGGTTCTGATAAAATTTATTGCTCAGACCCTACCGGATTATTGTATGAATGTGTTTCAATTACCTTTATCTTTCTGTGATGAACTTCAGAAGATAATGAATAGCTTTTGGTGGGGAAATTAGGGAGCTGGTGCTAAAGGTATTCATGGGTATGCATGGGATAGGATGTGTCAGTCCAAGAAGAATGGAGATATGGAGTTTCGTGATTCGCACTGCTTTAATATAAGCATACTTGGCAAGCAGGGGTGGCGACTTTTAAGTGGTACTCACACTCTTCTATTTAGGATTCTCAAATCTAAATATTTCCCTCAAGGGGATTTTTTGGAAGCCGAGCTTGGACATAATCTTAGCTACATGTGGAGAAGTGTGTTGTTTGCTAAGGATGTTTTGAAGAAAGGAGTGAGGTGGAGAGTGGGTAATGGGAGGACAATTAGGGTAGGTGTGGATCCATAGATACCTAGAGATGGGGATTTTAGGGTGGAAGATGGAGCAACTGTTGTGAGTCCTACGTTAAAAGTGTGTGAGTTATTTAGGGGAGATAGGAGGGAATGTGATGTGGAGAAGGTGATGTGATTATTTAGTTTTAGAGATAGTAGGGATATTCTTGCAATTCCAATTAGGTGGGGTGAGAATAAGGATAGTTGGGTTTGGCATTTTGATAAAAAAGGGATGTATACGGTGAAGTCTTGTTATCATGTAGCTTTGAAACATTTGGGTAGAGGTGGTGAGGTAGAAGAGGGTGATTTTTGGGGAAAATTATGGGATATTTTTTCATCTCCAAAAATAAAAGATTTCCTGTGGAGAGCTCTTAAAGGAATTTTACCAACTAAGGTAAAACTAGCTAGAAGAGGCATACAAGTTTATGGTAAATGCTTTTGCGGGGAGGTGGAGGATGTCAATCATTGTTTGGTGGGGTGTGAGACGGCGAGAGAGGTGTGGGAGTTAGGGGATTATTTTATTGCTAACCCAGCTCTTTCTTTTCGGGAGTTTTTCTTACAGGTACTAAATGCGAACAATGGTGAAAACATATCAAAATATGCAACAATAGCATAGAAGATATGGGAGAGAAGAAACAAAGGCTTATAGCAAAATCAATCCCCTACAGCAATGGTAACTTGGCAGCTCACAATTGATCACCTACACAATTGGACGGTGGCGCAAGATCAAAAATGGTAGTAACAAATTATGATTTCCAGCAGCAATAGAGGCCCAGTAGCAAGTCATTTTATAGCTGCTGGTTGTAGACAAAATGCAGCAGACAGCTTGGATGAACGGCATACTTTCGTTGACGGTGCAATATTCCAGAATATGAGAACTTTAGGTTATCGTTGAGAACCTTGAAGGCCATTTTCAGTGTGCAATTTTTGGATTATTTGATGGTCTACATTCAGCATTAGTGACAGAGGCTTTAGCGGTCCAACAAACTCTTACTTGGACAGCTCACAACATGCAAAACTTGGGTAACATCTTCACTGGTTCTCAACTTATGGTGCTTGCCCTTCAATCACACCATGATGACCATTCAGAATTTAGTGGAATTATCAAGGATTGCCAATTAATTTTGGAAAGTAATTCTAATCTTTCTATTGTTTGAATTAATCGACGAGGAAATGTGGGAGCTTATGCACTTGCTAGAGTGTCTTGTAATTTCTCCTGTTTGACATTTTGGGATTCTATCCCACCTTGTTTAACTCGTTTATATGGTTAACGGAAATTTATTTTTACCTATAAAAAAATATTTAGTCTATCAAAATGTAAAATAATTATGAGTTTAAGATTTAACTATTTTCTAGAAACTTTACTGAATTTGAGATTTTATTTTGTATCACGTTTATGAACATTTGTACTCTCTCAAGTCAGACAGATCGAATAAACCTCACCAAAGTCTTTTTTGAACAATCAGTCCAGCCAGTCTATCAATATAGAGAGATACGTTGAATGCACATTAATCCAAGATATCAAGGAATCTTTGATTGCTCTATTCTCAGATTATGACATAAAAGTAGGCCTTTACAATCTAAATCCCTTAAAGGCGCCTAACCCTGATGGATTCATTGCTTGTTTTTTTCAAATGACTTGGGACAACACTGGTGAGCTGTTTACATAAGCTATTCACGAAACTTTAAACTCTTACAAGATGTTGAGAGAGATAAACCACACTTACATATTCCTTATTCCTAAGAAGACCAACCCTTCCTCACTGGTAGATTATAGGCTCATTTTTTACTGCAATAACATTTATAAGGTAATTGCCAAACTACTTGCTAATAGAATGAAAAAAGCTTTGGAAGAGATAGTTTCCCTAACCCAAGGAGCATTCTTAGAAGGTAGATCCATTGGGGATAACATCATTCTTTTGTAAGAACTCTTAAAAGATTATCAGTATCAAAAAACATAAAGAGTTGCATCTAGAAAATAAACTACTATAAGGCTTTCAATAATATCAATTGGCAATTTATTTAGGTTTGCCTTCAAGCTCTAGAATTCCCTATACCATTCAAGAATTGGATCATGATGTGTCTTTAAACTTCATCTGTTAACATTTTTATGAATGATGTTCCAACTAAGCCACTGTATTGTGCAAGAGGGATTAGGCAAGGAGACCTTCTATACCCTTACATCTTTATTCTGGTTATGGAAGGATTGTTTAGAATGCTTAAGAAGCTGATAGCGTATAATGGCAGCTTCAAGTATCATTATAATTGTAGAATTCACCCTAATGTTTGTTGATAATCTGTTGCTATTACCTGGAGTTAATGAGTTCTCTATCAACATTCTTCAAGACATACTAAAAAGGTTATCAGATCGGTCTAGATTGAAAGTTAATAATAAAAAAAGTAGCTTCTACTGGTCCTTAGATACCCGACACCCCTCTGAACTTGTAAGATCACTAGGAATGGAATTACATACACTTCCCTTTAAATATTTAGGAGTTCCAATTTCTCATGTTAAACTCAAATACATTGATTATATCCCTCTCCTCGAGGAATATAAATCTAGAATATTAGCTTGACAAAAAAGATTTCTATCTATAGCAACTATAGTTACTATAATAATTTCAGTTCTAAGAAACTTGCATGTTCACTAGATCAACCATCTGATTCTTCCAAAAAGAGTGATTAAGGAGCTGGATAGAAAAAATCAAAGCTTTTCTTTAGTCTAGCTCGATGGACAATGCTAAGAAGGCAAAAGTAAAGTGGAATGAAGTTTCTATCTTGGAAAAACATAGAGGTTTTGGAATTATCTCATCCTCAATCATGCGAAAGGTACTACTTTACAAGAAAATCTAGAGACTCCATATAGACAAAATTATTATTTGGATTAAGTGGATCCATGAAACATACCTCAACACTCACAGTTTCTGGTAGTTGCCAACGATCAAAGGTTGCTTTTGAATTCTCATATAAATGCTAAAGCTTTGTAAGCCTATTTACCCATTGATTTACCACAAATTGGGAAAAGGAGACAATATATGGCTACGGTTTGATAATTCAAATGAATCCATTCCATCAATTTAAAGGAATGAATTAGCACATCTTGGAAGTCGAATCTGTCTCAATGTTAGAGCCTCATCATTCATTACTGAAGGGAGATGGGCTGGTAACTTTATAGTTTCAACCAGATTATTCAATACTTTCCAGTGATGAGTAGTAGCTGCACTGAGGACAAGATTGTATGGAAACCTAATACCACTGGATTATTCACTAACAAATCCTACTATAGTATCTTTCAAGTTGAATGTCAAGTGGTGTCATGGTCCCAACTTCTTTGGAACCGTAGTCTAAGCCCCAAGGCCTCAATGATCACCTAGTTAATCATAAAATATCAAATAAGTACCAAAAACATATGGCATGGCAACTTTGATCCAACTTGTGTGCTATGCAAGTTATCAGTTAAAAACTAGAACCATCTTTTTTTTAATTGTGCAGATTCAAAAGTAGTGTGTAGCAAAATACTACATAAGTTGGGAGCCTAATGTAGTTCTTATGAATGGAATGAAATGCTGAATTGAAGCATTCAAATTTCTAAACAACAAAAGAAGGATGGGCAATTGTTCAAGGTAGCTTTCATAACTACAATATACAATCTATAGAGGGAGTGAAATAGAAAAATTTACTCTGGGGAGGAGATAAGAAACTATTAAGTGGCAGTAAACATTATTAATGAAATTAGAGCTCTTGTTATAGCAAATGAAGCAACTAACGACTTATCAATCGCAATGAAGTTAAGATGGAATTTTGTAACCTTCTACTGCTATGTATGACTTATTTTTATTGTATATTTTAAGCTAGTCCATTGTAATGTGGCTTTTTAGCTTTTGGGTTTTCCTAAGAGATGAACTCATTTAATGTTTTAAATAGTTCAATTTAATGAAAATTACTTCAATTTTCAAAAAAAGTGAAACTTTTAAAGAGAACTTTTGAAAGGATTTAAAGATTAAGACATTTTTAAAAAGGCTTGATGAAATGAGCTATTTACATAACATTTGATAAACTAGGTTACGAAAAACAAATAATTATGTTTAATTTTATTGGACTAAAATATTTTTGAATTTAACATTATTTAAAGAAAAGGGATACGAGCTCAAAAGTTAAAAATCTAGAAGGTTTGTTAAAAATTAAAATTAATCAAATAAGCTTGATAGGCCAACACGCCTATCTAATTTACTAAGCATAAATGATTTTAAAAGGGAATATTTTTTAAAAAAAGGAAATTGACTTATGAAAATAGAAAATAGGTTTAAAAAAAAAAGAAATTAGACTTTTGAAAGGGTCAATGTTATGAAGATATATATTTTCTTTTTTCACTAATTCATCTTTTTAGGTCATGCATTAATATAAACAAGCAAAGACAAAAAGAGATAAATTTATTTTTTTGATTGATTATTTCCAAAACATTAGGCATATTTACACCAAAGACTAGATCTAATTTATTTTCAAAATTAGCACTTGAAGTTAGGTTTATTCCAAATCAAACTCAAGCAGATTTTTTATACGCATGTATTTAAAAAATTTATTAATAATGACTGAAAAACAAAATAAAATATTTACAAGTGTAAATATTTTAAACAAATAAATTTGGGTCTCAAGCATAATAATTAACAGCTTGATTATTATTTTTGAATGCTTGACTAGGTCTAAACAAAAATTTTGAATGCTTGACTAGGTCTAAACAAAAATATATCTAGTGTTCAGGTTTTACCTTTTTTATTATTGCTTTTACCATTATTAATCCCACATGTCCCTCCTACTAAAAAAAATAAGAATTCAACTTTGTAGGTATACATTTTAGGTTTTATTTAAAACAAAGTCTTAAATATTTATAAGCAACTCATACCCCAAGTAGTAAACATAAATTAGATGTAATTGAAATATTAATGGAAAATGTCTTTTAAACCTTACGGTTTATAAAATATAGGTTAAAAAATAAAATTTAAACATAATGTCAACATTTTGTAAATCCTTATATATTGAATCCTGAATTGATAGAACCCTTCATTTGGTTATAGTTTTTTTAGTTTCTTATTAGTGTGGATATTTTTTATATAAGCAGTGGATCCACCGCTGTCAATTTGGAGCCCAATTTACAATGATAGACTTAGCCACCAAAAATCTTTCTTCTCTTCTTTTCTTTTCTCTTTGTGCTTCATTAGATATCATATTGTAAAAGATTACAATCTACAAGTGTTTCAAGCTACAAATGTTATACGATTTTGTGAAAACTTCATATGATTGGGTTACTGGGAATGGAAGCAAATATCGCATTGGGATAATGGAGAGAATGCACTGAAAATTTTCACAATCATGGTTTACAACTTTCCATGCTGTAATTCCATTCGTAATTACGCAAAGGAAATCTATGTTGATAACTAAGTCAGACATGGAATTTACTATTATAGCACTTTTACTAGGAAATGTTATTGGATCAGGGCATAACGATAATGACTAAAGGCAGAAGCAGTAAAAGAAAGATGGGCTCTCAAAAAATCATATAAAACTAGCTCAACCAAGCCAAGCCTTACAGGTTCAGGTAACCAAGTTGAGTGTTCATTGTTAGCTTTGAAGAACTTATTCCCTAAACCAGTCATTAAATCCTAGGCTCTTAAACTTATTGAACTCATCTGTAGGTTAAAAATTTATAATTGATTCATTTTAAACCTCCTGTAAAGCCCTAGACCCAGATGGTTTAAAAAAACCTGGAGCATTATAGGAGAAAGCATTATAGATGCAGTTAAATTCTTTCAAATTTTAAAACTATCTCAAGAGATAACATGACATATATATGCTTAATTCCCTGTATCCTTAATGCTCCAACTTTGAGTGAATTAGACAAATTCCATTTTGCAGTATAGTTTATAAAGTCATCTCAAAGATCATTTTTGCTTAATAAAGCTTAACTTGAAGAAAATCATTAACCTTTTTGAAATGCCTTTGCACCAAGTAGAAGATACTTTCCACAATAAATATGACAAAATTAGAATTTCTAATTTATACTTTGCATATGATTTGCTCTTGTTTTATGCAACCACTCTAGTCTCAATCAAATTTTTAGCAAACACTCTCCCTGAATTCAAACTCCTTGTAAGTCTCTCCATTAATACTATCATAATTAGTTTCTATCTTTTGGCAAACTCCAAAATGATAAGGATCAAATTTCTTTTATAACAAGCTATAAGCAATACCAACTCCCATTCAAATATCTAGGTATACCTATCACTAATAAAATATCGAGCTATATGGATTACCAACCTCCCTTAGATCTTATCCATAAGAGCTTACCAATTAGAAAAACAAAATCCTTAATTATAGGAGAACGGTCTTGGCATCCGTAGTTTTGCTGAACTATTGACGCCTTCTCAGCTAAATTATGGTGGAAGCATAAGCATGGAATAGGCATGTGGTCTCGGTTTATCCATTCCCTATCCCTTAGCTCAATGAAGAAAATAACATGGATAAGAGTACTTCGAATTGACTTGGCGGCATCCAAGGTTTCAAAAATTTTGGTTCGCAGAGGAAATAGATCTTTTTGGTATGATAATTGGTCACCATTAGGCATAATTTGGGATCTTCCTACCAACTACGCTCCTCCCTTTCTGAACCTTACCATTCAGGAATTTTTTGATCAAAGAGAACAACTTTGTGCGCAACTGTATGACTTTCTTTCGGATGAGGCAGTGGAGGAACTTCTGAAGTTGGATTTTACTTTCGATGATGATGATGATCTCCTGATTTGGTAGCCTACTTCTACAGGTGAGTTCACGATTAAATCAGCTTTTGAAGCACTGCGGCAATCGCAGAATAATGATGCTAGTGCAAGAAGGTTTTGGCATCATATTATCCCATTACGTATGTCTCTTTTTGCTTGGAAGTTGTACAATCGCTTGATTCCTTTTCCTGAGGTTTTGAGACAATTCGGCTTTGTTTTAAATCCGTCCCAATGCCTTTTTATCTTAACAATGAGAAAATAATGGTCCATGTTTTTCTTGAGTGTCCGAAGTCTAGTGAAATTTGGACGCATTTTGCACATAGCCTAGACATGCTTGTGCCACCTTCTTCGAACCTTTGGTCCTATTTACATATCTGGTGGAAGAAGGGTAGCTTCACTATAGCGCAAAACACTTTGCGAATGTTTGTCCCTTTTTTCATTCTATGGGAGCTTTGGAAGACACACAACAGGTATTTCTTTGAACTTGAAATTTTCAATACAGTTCGTGTGATGCAAGTTGTTCATAGTCACATTGTTCGATTGCTACATGCATGGAATCCAAATGTTAAAAACGAGGCTGAGTTGCAAAGACTTGATCATCTATTTGGAGTTAAATTGAAGCATACTGCTATAAGGAGGATTCGATCTATTATGTGGAGTTCTCATCAGGGCTTTAAGGCTATTCTAAACATAGATGGATCGGCTTTGGGTTCTCCGGGACCCTCGGGATGTGGTTATATTATTTGAAATGATAGAGGTGGTTTCATTTATGCTGAGGCTTGTATCTTAGGTGAAGGCACAAGCTTGGAGGCTAAGATAATGGGGATCTTGAATGGTGTACGAAAGTGCGAGGAGCTAGGGTTGCAAGATATTTTTATTCAAACGGATAGTAACATTCTTGCTTTGGCATTGAGTCAACAGTCTAAATTCCTTTGGAGAATTTTCAAGCAGCTTCATGAAATTTATAGTGTTATGACTCGATATAATTTCTCTATTATACATGTATTTTGAGAATGTAATGCTTTAGCCGATAATCTAGCTAGAATAGCTTCCCCCAGGACTTCTAAAGTTTTTCCAAGAGTTGCGTCCCTCCCCTCATATGTGAAGGGGCTATTGTTGCTAGATCAACGATCTTTTCCTTACTTAAGAGTCATGTGATGTTCTTGTAATCCTTGGGTAAGTCTTTAAGCACTGCCTAAGTCCTCTTTTTATTTTCAATAAATCGGGTTCTATCCCCGCCAGGTCCCACCCTGGTTTATTCAAAAAAATTAATTTATTATTGTGAACAACCTGTATGTATATTGATCTTCACATCTTTACCTACCTAGTAATCTGATCAAAACCATAGAAAAAATAATAAGAAACTTTCCATGGAATGGAAAGGAAGATAAATCCATTAAAGCCAAGGTTAAATGGTTTGATGTTTTCTCTCTCAAAGTAGAAGGAGGCTTGAGCATTAAACCTATTAATGTTGTTAACAAAGTATTGTTGGCCTAAAGACTTTAAAAGTTACTAGTTAATAAGGAGTCTATTTAGGTAAAATGGATTAACTTAAATTTCATTAAAGATTAAATCATATGGAAGATAAGGGCCATATACAAATCCAATCATATGGAAGATAAGAGCCAAATACGAAACCTCCTATATCTTAAAACATATCTTAAAAACTTTGCAAGATAATGGGTTTGTGTTTAAAGATAATAAGTTGATGCTTCCTCCTACCTTTAGCTGCTAGACCCCTTCTACCTCTTTCTCTTGGTTAAATCCTTGTCTACTTGTTCTTCAGTTTGTTCTTTACCTAATCCCTTTATTGTTTTTAGCCTCTCATCTCCTAGTTCACTTCTGACATGTTTTTTTTAACTATTTATAGTAATTTTCTCCATTCTTCCTACCTTCTAGTTTATTTCCACTTTAGTTATGAACTCCTCCTCACTTAAAGCTTCCTCCCCCCCTAATATTAGTAATCCCTTTCCTTGTGGATCCTTATCTTCATTTCCTCCCCTCTCTAAATCCCCTACTCTTAATAGCTCTTTGCTATGAAATAACATTCTTGCTCTTGAACAACTTCCTTTTGTATAAAACACTACTAGCACTTCCCTTTATACTCTTTGCACTTAAGCTAAGACTAATTGATCTTCAACTCCCCTTATAGTAGCAAGCTCTAGCTTTGTTTAGAGACTAGTAGGTAACTCTTTCATTAAAGTGGAAACTAGTTATATTACCCCATATATGCAGGGGAAAGGAAAAGTGGTGGCACTACTAAGTAACATCTTGAAAGCATCTGCCTTTAAATGGTCAAATTCGTCGATTCATTTTATCCTCCCAAGAGCCTAACTTATCCTCTCTTATCTCAATACGCCATTACAAGTTGGCAGTAGGAAGGTTTGGAAGATGTACTCATTAGTCAGCATGGATGTACATTTCTAAATTTAACACACTAGAAATGGTCAACAATGTCTTAAAGATCGGGCCATGGATTATCAATAACAAACCAATTTGTCTTTAGAGATGGACGCTAGGTTTCCATATGGAGAAAATTGGATGACATAATGTCCCCCATTTGGGTAAACTTTGACATCATATAATTGGAGTATTATTACATAATGAGATTAAGACACATTACTTGTTATATTGGAAGAACACTGGGCTTAGATGCCACCATTTTTAGCATAAAATGTGTAGGCTATAATAGGGTGTGATAGAGATAAAGACTAAACAAGATCTCCTTAATTCTATACCCATTATGAAGATAGATGTAAATGTGGAACTAAAGAAGAAAAAGTTAACATAAGTTACCAATGGAAGTTGACTTTAGACGAGCATAAAAAATAATGGCAATTAATAATAAGAATCTTTAGGAGAGGTGATTATAGAGATCTAACAAGTAAAGAAGTAAAATAATAAACAAAAAATATTCCTCCTATTACAATAAAGGCCCCTAAAAATAATACTTCATTAAATGGTCATGAGGTTACTAACTATAATCAACCTAATCAAGACCCCCCAAACTCTCGAGAGAAGATAGGAGTTCAAAGCAAACTCACTTAGTTACACAAATGTCTATAAAGGAAGTTCTTCACTACAGTATCCAATGCTAAGTTTATATCTTAGACTTCTTAATTCTAAGGAAAAGCCTAAAGTAGTGGAATAAAGGAAAATAAAGGAGAAGACTTTCACTAACTCTAATGATTCTCAACAAAATGATCCAAGTTTCATTCGTAACAAAAGAAGAATATCACACATGAAGGCAAAGGCAAAAGCATTAGTTACTCATCAGATTATCACCTAATATCTATTATTTCATGGAATGTAAGGAGATAAAGTGCTCCAAAAAATTGAAGGTACTCTATGACTTTTTGAACAACATAAATGCTTTTGTTATTGGGTTACTACTAAACTTAAGTTAGAAGCTTACACTAATAAACTCTCATTTCTAAACAGAGGTTGGTCTCTCATTATCAACCATGCTTACCACTTTTATGGTCGAATTACAATTGCTTTTGATGGATCCAAAGTAAAAGATAATCTTATATCTTCATTTATCCTATATTTTTCCATTAAAGTGCCTTTTTTTCCTTGATCCAAAGGAAACTTACATCACCATTGTATAAGCAGCCAATCTAAGGTTATAACATGGCTTAGATAAGGTATGTCAAAAAAAAATTATATCAAATAAATTGAAGGAAATCATTTAAACTTATCCTCACAAGTTTCAACTTAAATCAATTTAAAACTCACTTGATTCAAATAGCTTCCTTTTCAATCACCTCTTTTTTTACTTTTTTATTTTTTTTCTCTGTTTTTTAATAAGAACATCAAGAGGAGTTTTTTTATACTTCTCCCCCATTCTATAAAAAATGAAAAACCAAAATAATGCAACTTGAATCAATTAATTTACTTTTCATGGAAATAGTCAAAATCCTACACAAATAAACTTTAAACAATTCCTTCAATTTAGGGGCTCAAAATCATCAAGGACATCAACAACAAGAAGAGTAAAGGTGACTTGTAACAAGGTTAGTATGCAAAAAAAGAAAGGATAAGGCTTAAATTAGTTTTTAGGAATAAAAGTAAGGTAGGTTTGTTTAGGTTAAAAATGGTTATCCCAGGTGCCCTTATCTCTTTATACACAAATTCATAAAAAATGTAATCGTAACATCTATTCAAAAGCAAGTTCTAGCATATATACGCTTTTTTTTTAACACACAACAAAAAGAAATGTATGAACACAAATGTTATGAATGCTCTTAGCTCAAACCTCACATAGGTGTCAAAATGCATCAAGTCATGCACACTTTCATTCAACAAAACCAATAAGATACTTAAAGTAATTTAATGAAAAATACTAATCATGCTTGTTTCTTTCATGCATTATTCTTAAACCAAAAATGTATCATAATTTAAGGATTATTTATTAACAATAATCAGAAAAATTGTGAGGCCATCATGAGGAGTAATAAATATATGAATCATAGTATTTATGAGTTTAAGCACAAATCACATAGTTCATCATAATTTTTACGCTTGTTTCCTCACACCTAAATCATACATTATCCACAATTTATGCACAAGATACTCATATACCACAAAAATAATCAACAAAAATAAAGCACAGAGTAAAACTCTCCCTTGAGTTGTGGGCATCTAAAAAGAGATGTAATATGGTTTCGATGGATATGGTAGAGTTATTCATACGCTATGGATCGGTTGTTATTTTGGTGCTATAAGGCTGTTAAGAAAAACATAAGAAATTAGGAATTTTCATTTTTATAAATATTAATTTTTAATTTTTAAATTATGTTATTATTTTCAAATTTTAATATATGTATTTTCTTTTTCTTTTTATTTTTAAATTATAAATTTATTTAAAACCAAACAAACTACTAATATGCATAAGGCGTGTTAGTATTATGGAATTGTAAGGTTTCTAATCCAGAAAGCTAAATCATATAAAGCCTGACCTCGCCTTATAAGATTTAGTATTTGGAAATTTTAAGTCTATAATCCTAACAACTGAATTACATAAGGCAGATCAGGCCTTATGAAATTTAGTATTATGAAATTTTTAAATCCATTACCACCTTAACCCAATAAACTAATTTCTATAACTAAAACAAAACTAATAAAAACCATCTTATTTTGGATTGCCTCCTAAAAAACGTAATTATTTAACATCGTTATGCTCGATGGGCTTTTTTTCTTAAACTTCTATTTAATTGTGGCTTTGTACTACTGAAGTAATGCTACTAGCCCTTCCTCTTGCCCTATAGTCAATCTTTTTTAGATGATTGTAGGTAATGATTCTCCTCCACTCAAGTAGACATATTTTAGGTAATTAGGTAAGGCTTTCAACTTTATCTTTGGAGCCTATACAATATAAACTAACATTTTCTTATGAGTTGTAGTAATTTCATCATTTAAAGTTTTTGAATATATTAACATCACTGATAATGATTCAACAACTTCACAAGTTTCATAAACTTGCTCATTTACTTCTAGTTTAGCATTAAACTTCGACTCGGCATCAACATTTTTTCCTTACAATATCCTACACAAATGAATCCACAATATCTGTTGTGTCTAGTTTCTATTGTTTTTAATTGTCTTCATATCTTAATTTTGGTTACAAGTTCTTGTGATTTGATCTAAATGAGAGATAAATTGAATGAAAATGGTGTGAATATTGCATGCGTGTTAATTGGATTCTTTTTTAAATTTTGCGTGAAAAATTAAAATTCACGTAATTTTGCATAAGAAAAAATAAATAAATTAGTCACTATTTGCATAGTATAAGCTTGCACGAGTGACCAGCCCTCACGGGGATGACAAACATAGTCACCCCGAGCAAATTCTTATGCTTCTTTAATCTGTCTATTTAATACGTGGCAGCTATAGATTGAAGGGGCTCAAAAACCTAAACCTAGACGAGGCTACAAATAGAAAGGAGAGAAGGGTGGTGACGACATCTTTTCCATTCTTTATTCTTTACTCAACACACACCTGAGGCAAATAGAGAGAAAGAAATCAGAGAAGAGAGAAAGGGAGCAGAGACCAGTCAATAAAGGGGAAGAAGAGAGAAACATAGCAAAGAGGGGAAGGCAGTGCGAGCATCTGGGTGAGAACAAGTTAAGGCAAAAGGTGAGAGCTAATGTGGGAAGCTTAAGAGGGGTATAAGACCACCGCCTTCACACTCATCCAATCCTTGTTTGCTTATTCTGTTTATCTGTTGCTCTGTTTCTTGTTGTTATTGAACTTGTCACTTTCATAGCTTAGCCGACTGTTATTTGTTATCTCTTCATAGTTCACTCAGTTATTTACTTAGTTTATTGCTTAAATACTTCACTTATACTGATAAAGATGAGATTGAAGTGTTTAATGATAATAAATCTTGTGATATTTGTGATGGGCTGGTCTCTTTTTCTTGAGGATTAATGTAGCTATTTTAGTCGAATATGCATGATTGAGGGATTGTGTTGTTATCTTATGTGTTACTATAGTTTCTGAACTGAATGGATGTAATAGCATGATCAAACTTTGCATTATTTTGGTATTAAACGAAAGATCAAGAGAAAAAGTTTAATATGGAATGAGAAACTAGAGATGCGTAGGTTAAGAACTAGAAATATATTAACTTAAGTGGTAATTAATAGTCAAGTTTCCATAATTAATTTGGATGATAACTTGTTGAATACAAAAGTTAGACTTAGTTTATTATCCAAGTTGATCTTAAAACCCAATTGTTAATTTTAGTAATACAACTACCCAATCATTTTCCCTTAGTTATGCATAGAAGATTAAATTGGTGAAATTAATTCTTAAGAGTTTTTCACTTAGATTAATTTGTTCGTTTTTTCTCCCAATTAATTATGTTTACTTTTCAGTTTAATTTTGTGATTTCCTTTAAAGCCTTTACTTAACAAACTAGCATGGCACGCTTAATTTTCTTATCACCAATAACACATAAAATGTAAACATACCTAGAACTTTGCATTTTTTTTGGTAATTTTCTATTTTTCATAGATAATACATTCTTACCCAAAATTATTCTCTCTTTATCCTTCAACTTCTTTTTATTTTTACATAATTCTTTCAAGAACTTTGCATATTTTAGAATTTGTTTAGTGGCTTTTAGAAGTGCTATATTAATTTCCACCTTTTTGAAGTTTTGTAAGATCTCTCTTTTATATTCCTCTCTTTTTGATCTAGACAACTTGATGAAAAAAGGTGGTATATATGCTTTAATTGATATCAATAAAGAAAAATCATCTTTCACCTTTATTGATTCTTAAGTTAGAGGTTTTTCTTTTCTTCTTCATCGTGTTTTTCTATCTCCATTGGTAAGGAAGATCTAGATTGAATTTTCTTACCACTTCTCGAAGTCATTACACTCACATTCTCCGTAAGATTCACCACTATTTTGGAAACTAATTTTCATGATGTTTGCATTTCCAATTTACTAATAGAGGTGACTAATTATGTTATTTGATTTCCTAAATTTTGAAGGCTTGCTCTTGTTTCTTATTTAAATTGTTGAGTATTAGTAGCAAGTGCCTTAACAATTTCATCTAAAGACATACCTAAATTTAAAGATTGAGACTGAGCATATGTAGGGGATTGAAGTTGTCTATTGAAATTGTGAGGTTGATATCTTTTCCGCCCTCCTTGATTTTTATAGCTATAGTTTCGATGATCCATCCATCCTTGATTATAATAATTAGAACAAGGGTTATATTTTCGTTGCAGTTGACTAGGAAATCCCTCTATTATGTTAGCTTCTTGAATGGAGTCTTATTATAATGTAGGGCACATATCTGTAGGATGTTAAAATAATGAGCATATTCTACACACATATGTCGATTGCAATTGACCCACAACCACTTGAAGAACTAGAGCAGTTAAATATGAAATTTTAGCCTCAAGGTTTATGTTACTTAGCTCATTCATGTTCTTAACAACTCCATCCATCCTTGTCCTAAACAATTAAGAACATAACTGATATTAATTGTCTGGCTGCTTCAAGTGTTTTATTTACCAAAGCGCCTCCACTAGCTACATCAACAATACTATGATCCATTGGCAATAAACCTCCATAAAAGTACTGAATCAAAAGTTGGTCAAGAATTTGATGGTATAGGTAGCTGACACATAACTCCTTAAACCTTTCTCAATATTCATACAATGTTTCTCTAGTGAATTATCTTATCCCACATATCTCCTTTCTAATATTGGTTGCTCATGATGTGGGAACAAAACTAAGAATATCTTCTATCACCCCTTATGGCATCATTCCAGAGCAGACAACATGAAATTCCTTCAAGTGTTTATATGCAACTTCACCAGTAAGATCACGAAAAATAGGGAGTAAGTTAATCAAACTAGATTTCAATTTGAAATCTACCTAAACATCGAGAAATTGTATACATAAGGTTGTTGATTCAAGTTTAGTGTTGTTAACTCCCTCAACGATCTAGTGTTAGGATTTACCATCTTTTCTTCAACTTCTTGAAAATTAAAGTCTTCACCAATTCTTAGATCTATCTCAACTTTCACTTCTGGAGGTGAATGACTGCATCCTTGCTTAGTCTCTTTCCTTAAACGACACGTTGTCTTCTCAATTTATGGACTATATTGCAATTCATCTGTCTTAGAAGAGTAAGTCATACAAAACAAAAGATTATTAGTAAACTTTAAAATAATGGAAAGAAACTAAGAAACTAAAATATTTTCGTAGCAATTGCTCCAAAATTTGATCGGTTTGTCGAAGCCCTAAAAATTAATTCTCATTCTCTAGCTTTTTATAATAGTCATAGAACCAGGCCAAATCCCAAGAGAACTAAAAACTAATTTCAATTAACAAAATAAAATGGGGGGTTTATGATTAATTAACTAAAATTTTAAAATTAACAAGGAATCAAAATAAATCAACTGAAAATAAAAGTGAGAAATTCAATAGCACTTAACTTTGATTCAAGCGAAAGATTTCTTCTAATTATAACATTGATCATTGATTTAAAAAGAATAATTTTTATAATGCAAGCAGTTTGTCTGAAAGATATTAGGATAGTCATAATAAGTTTCAATTTTTCCTACCCAACATTCAATCCAAAAGTTACCATTAATTGATTGGATATGAAAGCATTCCATACCAATTAAATGATAACAATAAATTTAGTGAAAAAGACTAGACCTTAAATTAAATAATTGAGATAGCTATAACCATTCAACTTAGTTTTCTTGTTTATCATAAGTTAAATATGCAATTTCATAAATAACCTATTTGTTACTTGTACCAATCCTTCATAAAAGTTACGAGTCACTGAATTCATGGATAGTTATAGAATAATCAATATCAAATTAATTTATCAGATTAATCAATATTAATTATTCATGAAACATAAGAATACAAGAAATACTTTAATTAAAACATAAATATAAGTTTAGAACAAAACCTCACAAGGTTACAACTAAAGTTTTGAATCCCTTTGAATCAAAATATTTGGGTTTAGCCACACATGACTTTAATTCTCAAAACCAAAAATAAAAGAAAAGATGAAAGATTGAGAGAAAACTAAGTAAAAGCAAAATAGAGTGTTCAAGAAGGTGAAAGACATGTTTTCCTCTCCCTTTCATACTCTAAACCTAGTATAGTTCTATCTTACAAAGATTCTCATTTAAAACAAATCCAAATTCCTATATAATAAGGATGAAAAGTAGTTTCTTAATTGAATTCTAACTCTTTAAGTGAATTGACATTAGACGTAATCTCACCTTAGTCACGGCAAATCCTGTCGGTAAATTTGGCGATGGAATTGGTTATTCCATCTGTGACTTTATGTCAATATTACCGACAATTTGTTGTTTTCCATCGATAAATAGAATTGATTTTACTGACGCACTTTTGTTGTTTCGTTAGTAAATTAACCAGAATTTTTTTAAAAAAATATACTGTCATTAAATTTTATTTGATGATCTTATGGTTGATGCATAATTTAAATACTTATGAATTATCTTTGTATAATAATTTGATTTGTTTATACATTTAATTTGTTTAAAGAGAAAGTTGAATGATGATATAAAGTTAAAATTATCTTAATTGATAATAAAAACATTAAATTGTATATAATTAGTATTTGTAATTCAAATGAAATGACTACAAGTTTTATTAGTCTTGAATAACCCTCATATCCATTGGAGCTTGCACTTATTTCTTCCCCAAAAGATTATGAAAGACACAAAAAAATGTTAAAAAACTTCAAGGTGTAAATTGTAAAACCCCACTCTTGCTGGACCCGAACCCGATATCGATGCTGATATCCGAGTTTGTGCCCCGCGAGGGTGGCATGTTATAGTACTCGATCATTCAAATTTCAGTACATTTTTTTTAAAACCATGACATAAAGTGCAAAAATTGATAACCAAATCGGGCCCACTCTATTCGCAACTTTTTCAAACATAATAATACAATCAACAGAGTTTTCAATAGCCATTTGGGCCCATTACAAATAC
>JANZXP010007507.1:0-14409 GCA_027576715.1 Erythroxylum flavicans | reverse complement strand
TGTTAATACTAAGTTTGAATTAATCACATTGAAGTTGAAGTATTTATGTTTGAATTAATCACCTACAATTAATTTCAATACTATGGTTTGTGGCATTATTTACACCTGTGAATCAAGAAAGCAAGTTCTTGCTGTGACTCATAGGCTTGTGAAATTTTTCACCGATAAGCCTTATGGGAACTGCATCACGGTTTCCCAAATCATCCATAAGATCTTAAACTCATTCCACATATAATAAATATGTAATCATACATCTACTCATCAATGATTCAAACATAACCCAAACATAAATACTTAGACTATTAAAAAATAACATAAAACTCATCAATGATTATAAGAATATTATAAACAACAACACAAAACCAAGGCCTCCTTAATTTGCATTCACACAAAACTCAAACGCATCTAATTAATGTATTACTAAAGCTACACATATGGTAGGCATTAGTTGGATGTCTTAATTGGATGGACGGATAACTAAAGAATAAAGAAAAATGATGAGTGATGCTCTTCAACACAAAATAGGGCTTGTGAAAAAGATTATTAGCATTTTTCTCATTTTTTTGAAATTATTTAGATGGAGATTTATAAATGATATTCAGTACACTTATATTATAAAATCTATTAAATTATCTTCTTCATAACCATTCACCAATTAAACTTTCTTCTTAGATGAAACAAAAATAAGACAATATCTACAATTTCATAAAATTGTCAAAATAACTTGACTTAGTATTAGTATAGTGCATCATAAGTAATGCTTCTCTAATAACTCTATTATACCATGAAAACTATTTCTTTGGAGTAAAATGTCCTTTCTTTATATGTTCTCTTACTTAGTTTCCATTTTTAATCCTTAAAACAATTTAGGTCTCTAATAACAATATGCACAAGTCATAATGCATTTAATATATCATTTGTTCAGTGTGTTTTTCTCTATGAGTAATTTCAAATGAGAAACATAAAACAAATCTTCTATTTGTTTTTAGGTATTTACTAATCATTTATGCAAATATATAACGAACCAATAGTCAAATTTTGAATTGAATGAATGTGTTATATTATAGTTTTAACATGTAAAAGACAAGGATATGGCCTTATTGTGTAAATAAAATGGGTTATGCTCATTTGGATCTTTGACTGAGCATCATTTAAAGTTACATAATGCAAGATTATAACTTAATTTAATTTCTTTTCCCTTTTTAGTTTGAAAATGACCACTACTATCTTATAAATCTCCTACTCTCTAAATTAACCATTAGGAACTAGTTATAATCAAAATATACCAACAAAAATAGTAAATAATTCTTAAACTTTAAAGCCACTAATGCAGTGCCTTAGAAAGTTAAATTTATTGTAGAATTCACATTCTTCCTTGGTGTTCCAGAATTATAGGCATAGAATGTTGTAATTCATTAATAGTTCTAGGTGCAAAAGAATTAGGTCTTCCAAGTTTGGCCCCTTTTACTTGGATTTATTATAGATGGTGCCATGCAAAAACTACGATTTTATCAAGTATTCAAGTTGAATTTTCATGATGGAAAATGTCCAAAGAGTACTGCTAGGTGGAGGAACATGGCAGTTATAAGAGGCCCTTGTTAAGGTCGTCATGTCATGCTATATGTTTTTATACTTTTTAAGGTTATGAACTTCATCAGTTTCTAACAACCAATTTCAATTGGAGAATGGAACTAAAACCTTTTAGTTACTTGTAAACTAATAACTTTATGCTTAAAATAGATATCTTTGTACTTTTTCAGTAAGTGTGAGTGACGTTATTGTCAATTGGTACAAGTTGCTTATTCCTACAAGTGAAAATTGTTCACAAAATCACACCATCCGAATCCAAACTCTACATGCACACAAGAGGGGCAAAGATTAGCCAAAAAGAGCTTCAAATCTCAACAGAACACAACTATGTTATGGAAGTAATCAACATTTTTAATTAGTTGGTGGAAATATATTCTAACATCATCCTCTTTAAGCTTCTCATCTTGTTTGGATTGTATGATATATACTCCTCTGTAACATGCTTTCAGATGATCACTTATCATGCTCAATACATTTAACCAACCTTCAAAGCATAGTTCAGACTAACCAAAGAGAATTATGCAACATAAAAGACCTATGATTATACATTTATAAAACCACGACAACAAGTGATGTGGTGGCATGAGAGACGATACCTGAAGGAGGACGATGACGGTGAGGATGCGTTGTGGCCTTCGGTAGCGAAAGAGATGAGGACGATGGCATACTGAGGATGCACGGTGGCACGATAAGGAGGCCAATAGGACAACGAGGAGGTGTGGTTAGACGACAATGACAGCGACGATATAAGAGAAGAAAACTTAGTTACGATGAAGGAGGGGAAAGGGGGGAGGGGAGAGGATGCTGCTTTCGTTTTATTTAAAACTCTGAAGCTGAAGTAAACAATGACATTTACCTCTAAAATTTACAGATGGAATTTACTGATATAAATGTATTCCTTCAGTAAACCCAAAACTTATTTATTCCGTCAAGCATTCCTGCTTTCTTTACCGATGGAAATTTTCTATCGTTACTAAATTCTGTTAAAAAATTTTCCTGGATAATTTCCTTCCATATTTATCGACGGATATATTTTCCGTCACAAAATTAAATTTTTACCGATAATTTTACCAAAGAAACATAATCTTCTGTTGGTAATTTGCTACGGTTTGATTTCCTTATGTAATTTTCCATCACTAATTACTAATTTTCTTGTAGTGATTTGGCCTCACCAAGTTAGTTGTTAATGAGGGAGACATATTTTCTTCAGGTTCTTAGGCATTATTCTTAGAACAAAGGTAGTTGAAGCTGGGAGTTAGCATATGATGAATAAGCCTCTTTGCTCTAAACTTGATGTCCAAGATTAAGCATAAAAGATATGAGGTTCATAAATATACCCATATGGATGTGAGTGTTTAGTGTACCACAAATAGTGGAACATATGTGGTCTTAGTTATATAACAAGTTATGTTGGTAAGCCTTAGTACTTGGATCAACTAATAATTGAAATCAAATGTATAAACTATGCAATAGTAAGTGCCTTAGTTAAAGCTTTCAAAGATCTCCCATATGAAACACCAATAATTTGGCTTAATGATAACCTTGAATTGGTAGAGGATGTAGTTAACAAAAAATATGTCTAGAAACCTAAAGCAACACCAAAGAAAAGTTAGAAACTGACTGGAAGAGTTTTCAAAACTGGAGAGTTTATTTAGTTAATGGGACAAAATGAAATTGGAGAACTTAACATAGCTTATGATAATGGAGAAGTAAAGCTAAGAGAAAGTCTACAACAAAAAAATGCAAAACAAAGGAAACATTAAATCTTTTAATATATAGAGAATACAAATAATCAAATATACAATCAAAAGTCTCAAAAAGAGGAGACAACATATGCACTCCTTAACAAATGGCTGCCAGACTAGGATAGAAGCTACAAAAACATTGAAGGGACTCTCCCTTCATAAGAAAAACAAGAGGAATTCAAAACCTCAAATAAAAGAAAATCCAATAAGAAGAAGAGAAGGACTTCTTCCACTAATGGAATATAAGTATATTCACATGGAATGTAAAGGGAATGAACTCCCTGACAAAGAAATTAGTGATTAGAAAATTTGTATATGAGAACAAGTGATTTTTTGGAATTTTGGAGTCAAGGCTCAAAAACTGATTTTGGTGTCAAAAAGTTAGAGAATGATAGATAATTATGCCTACCACTATAATGGTTGAATTCTGGGTTTATATAAAGATAAGAAAGTGAAATTGCAAAATGTTCAAATTATTAATCAAGTGATTCACACGAAAGCTAAAATAAAGTAGGAACATTGCACTTTTTATAATTCAATAATCTATACATACAATTAAGCTTTTCAAAGAACTACCCTCTGGAACAAATTCAAAGAACTATCTTCATAAATCTAAATCCTATGGCTCATTCTTATTGACTTCAAATCTATGCTACATCTAGATGAAGCGGCAAGTAACAATTGCTTAAGGAATCATAGTGAGGACTTGAAGCTCTCCATAAATGATATATAAGTTGTAGATATTCCTTATAGTGGAAACTTCTACACCTAGAGCAAAAAATAGAAGGGCAATTGCTTTTGGAGGAAGAAATTAGATAGAAATATGGCTAATCAGGAATAGTTACAATCCTTTCCTAATTGTATAACCCTCTTTCTAAACATAATAAGCTTAGATGAATCCCCAATCATTGTTCTCATTTCTAGTATGAACATGCCTAAGACGACATCATTCGGGTTTAACAAATTTCTAGCTGAACTAGATGGGTTTGAGGATGCTATCAACATGGGAATCAAAATACATATAACTAGCACCAACTAGTTCAAATTGATCAGGAAGCTTTAAAGCAAAATAAAGAAGATCAATATTCTTCAAAAAAAAGAAAAGGGTTGGAAACACTCACTAACTCTTGAATTTTTTAAAAGAGCAACTTAGTAAGGTATAATATGAACTCTACCTTAATCCCAGTAATCATAATCTTCAAAATCTTCAAAAGTAGGCCCTTCCAAACTTCTTCCAACTTTTGAAAATTGAATACTCTATCATAAAGAAAAGGT
Organism: Erythroxylum flavicans; assembly: GCA_027576715.1. Taxonomy (NCBI): domain Eukaryota; kingdom Viridiplantae; phylum Streptophyta; class Magnoliopsida; order Malpighiales; family Erythroxylaceae; genus Erythroxylum; species Erythroxylum flavicans. The sequence continues at coordinate 9,799 of JANZXP010007507.1, read as the reverse complement.
CTAGAGTTTTGTGGATATCAAAGGGGTACAAAAACATCATTTATTTTTATAGATATGTTACAACAAGGAAATTTTCTAATAGAATAGTCTCCTTATTAAAGACAACATTTTCCTCACCACTTAACAAGATTTACTAAGAGAAGCTGTTGAATACTATATTAACACATTGGGAGCTCCATCAAATGCCATATTTTTTGTTCACCTTATTAAAGAGATGGTGTAGGATTAGCTAGCCCCTCCAAAAAATAGAGCTTCTCTCAAACTACTTACCACCTCTATGATAATAAACTCCCTAAAAGCTCTAAGCCCTTTCAAAGTTTTGGGACCAGATGGATGGAATGTGAATTTTTTCCCACAAAACCTGGCCATTTATTAGTAGTTTAGTAATAGAGGTAGTAAACGAATTCTTCAGAAACGAAAGCTACTTTAGGAAACAAATAAGACTTTCATCTACTTGATTCCAAAAGGCAAAGAACATAATTCCATAAAAGATTATTGACATACAGCCTACTACAATTCAATTTATAAGATAATCTAAAAAATTTTGACCAAGAGAATGAAACAAGTCTTATCAGCTCACATTGGATATAAAAAAAGTGCCTACATTTCAAGGAGGTAGATTAGAGATAACATATTCATTACACTAGAATTTTTCAAGCATTACTTAAAGAGAAGCAACAAAAGCTTCTCCCTAAAAGTAGTCTTTTAAAAACCAATGACTCTATGGATTGGTCCTTTATTTTAAACTTATTAAAGGCATCTGGTTTTCTTGACATCTTCATATAATTGATAAAGCAATGCTTTATTGAAGTATCATTCAACATATTTCTTAATGGAGAGCCATTAACTATAATTAAAGGGTCAAAAGGACCTAAGTAGGGAGATCCAATTTCACCATATCTTTTCTACATAAAAATGGATGTATTCAATAAGCATCTCTTAATAGTGGTGGAAAGGAACATCTCTTTTAAGCATCATTCAAAGTGTAAAAGGCTTGGAATAACTAACTTAGACTTTGCAAATGATTTGTTTCTATTCTCTAGGACTAAACGTAATTTAATATCTTCTCTCTTTATTGCATTTAAGATGTCCAATAGAATCTTAAGCTTACAAGTTCACAATCAAAAGAGTGGGATGTTTATATCAGCTAATGAAATATAAAACGTTTTGTGGTTCTCTACTTTGAAAAGATTCAATCTCCAGTAACTCCCCTTAACCTATATAGGAATCAGTATATCATCTGCTCAGCCTTATTGATAGATGTATAATTAATCATAAGTTTACCTCATATTTAATGTGTTTTTGCTTGATATTTTATACTTTTATTGTATATTTGGTACTTAATGTGCTACAAGTGTGTTTATAGGTTGTAATTGCTTTCATGGACTTAAAGGAGAAGAATTTAAACAGAAAGATGGCATAAAACAAAGAATTGAAGCATAAAAGTGATGCATGGCCCTGCATTACAGAATCGTGATTTTAGGTGTTTTTGGACATACATGGTTTGATACACTACCGTTTACCTGACCTTGTAAGTCCCAAAAACCCTAGTTTTTAATATAAAAAAATATTTTCAGAGGCCAAAGAGGGGAGCAGACTTTGGAAAGTGATTTCCAAATATAGAGTCATTCTCAAGGGGCAATTTTTGGTCCAGAGAAGCAAAAAACATGAAGAAATCATCGAAAGGTCCTTCGAAATATAAGATTAATCCTTTACATCGCAAGAACATTCAATAAAAGACAATCAGGGAGATTTAGAATTATGATTCCATTATTTTCGATTCATATTTTTGTTATGTATGTTTGATTTCGTATTGGATCATGTGTAACTAAATGTCTAGTTAGTATTTAATTTAGATGAATCTTATATTAATACTCCGATATGATTTGATTCTTTTATTAATGCAGTTGTTTGTTTAATATATTATGATCTAATTATGCATTTTATTTATGTTTTAATAACTCAAAAATATTAAATCATAATCTAATTTCATACGTAGAGATTGAGAAGTCATAGTGTGAATAGATCTACTATAATTAAAAGGAGTTGATTGCACCCTAGAGATAAGATGATATAAATCTTATGGATTATGATCAAACCTAATAGAGAGGCTCATAAATCGTTAATGCAATCTTATAACATTTAACTTGAGTAATTCAGTTAGAGACCTTAGGATTAGTTGTTAGTAGACTCAAGGCTAGCTATTAGCACACCATAAGAGTCTCTACGATCTGATACGTAAACAAAACAACTTTATGCGAAAAGATCAATCTGTTAAAGGTTTAAGGGGATTTGAACCTAAATACTAATTTTTGATAACGATATTTTTCTAAGTGAATTCCACTATCTTTGCATTCATTATTGTTTCCTCTTTCTTTAATTTTTTATTTTTATTTTATTTTTAGTAAAATTTCAAATCAATTCGTAGGCTAGGTCATAGGGTAAGAGTAATTACTAGTATTCATAGTCTTCGCAGGATCGACCCGTACTTATTGGTACTAGCTACAGCTATGTCGTTTACTTGTAGTTTATTATAATTTTGACTAACTCAAAGGAAGTCAATCACTTATTATTCTAATTATAAGCATCAACTGGAAAAAATACAAAACAAAAATAGTAGCTAACGTTCAAAAAGCATTTTCAATGGCAGGGAGGGCATAGTTAATCAATTTTATGTTGAATTCTCTCAGTATATACAAAACCTCACACCTATTTTTCCTTAGTTTTATCTTTAAATCAATTGATAAAATTCAATGGAGGTTATTATAGAATGGATTAAAGGAGAATACCAACAAATCTAAAATTAAATGGAATAAGGTATGTACACATGAACAATGAGGGGGTTTAGGTTTCATTCCACTTTGCCAATTTGAAAATGATAGTTAAAAGGGCTTAAAGACTGTTTAAGGACAAAAATTATCTTTGGGTAAGGTGGGTGTAAAAGTACAACATAGAAGGTACAAAATTTTGGTGCCTAAATATTTCAAGCAATAACTCATCATTTATGCAATCCATTCTTAAGAATAGAGACAAACTTAGAAACTTAATCTCCTGTGGGTTTTCAACAACAAGAATGTATCCTTTTAGAATGATAACTGGGCATCTCTTAGAATAATGGAAGAATTGAATGACCTACTGATAATGATAAGATTCTAACAAATGCCATGATATCATATGTTCTTTTAAATCAGTCTATACTATCAAGAGATCTCAAAAGAAAATTACGTTAATAGAAAGCCATCCACTACATAAGCAAGGCGAGCATGAGTAAAGTGGGGTGAGTGAAACATCATTAGTGGGAAAGCGAGAGTGATACACCATGAATGTGAGCGAGACACAATGAGCGTGAGCTTGGCGAGAGTAAGAGGACCTCCATATTACACTGTATATTAATTTTAATTAATCTATAGTAATATAAATAGTACCTTCTTCCCTCTATATTCTTATTCTTTCACCTACATCTATCCATTGTCTTTTTTCTTTTGAGTAACTTCGAAAACAAGTACTCTTCTCCCTGATCATTCTCTTTTATCTATTTAAATCGCCTTTCTCCTGCTACATTACCCTACCTTATGTTTCTCATTACACCCTGATTCAGTTTATAACCAGCCGAACTGGCTTACCTGATAGTGAACAGCTTGAACTTATGGACTCACAATTACTGCCCTTGAGTTGGAATAGCTCTAATACTCCCATTGTTGAAACCCTTACTCAAAACATGGAATTAAGTGGATGGAGACTCAAGTCCTGAGTATAAATTAACTTATTGAACTTTAAAAGAAATAGCTGAGTAAAGAATTATGATGCCACCTTTGGAGATCTTGAGGGTAGGAGCTAACAAATGGAAAAGTACATTACTTGGCTTCTTCATTGACAAAAGAATTGCATTTCCAGTAATGAGGCTTGCCTTCAACAACTGGAAATAACACATATTACTTGATGTGATGGTTAATAATGAGGATGTATTTTTATTCATATTCTTAAGCTTAGAGGAGGCTAGGATAGTGCTTCAATCTGGACCATGAAATTTCCAAAACAAGCCACTCTTATTGCAAACTTGGAGACTTGGAATTAAACTAGAGGACATTAAGAGGGATAATATCCTCATATGGATATGCTTGGATCAAGTACCACTGAAAGATTGGACCACCTGCGGGCTGAGCCACCTAGCAAGTTTCATAGGCAAACTATTTTCCTTAGATCAGCTAATAACACAAACTAAATGGATAAACTTTTCCAAAGTTTACATTCTGGTCATATCTTTATCTGAATTACTTGAAACTATACAAGTTATTAGACTAAATAAGGATATGGAGCCCATAGAGGACAGTCTAAAAGTTACATATATGTGGAAACCTCAACTAGACAAGAAGCAAATATGGAGACCAACAGGGAGAGTTTTTAAGTTTGGTAATTATCTGAAGCTGATGGAGACAATAGTAAGCAAGATGGGCATAATAAACATCTATAGAAAAAACAAAACAAATTTATGTAGGATTCTTTGAGTCAACATGTACAGAATGTTCATAATGAAAATAATGAATACAATATGCCTAACTCTTATAACTCATCAATCCAGAATACAAGTAAAACGAGTGGAAATGTGCAATAAAATAACGAACAATTAGTATATTCACACATGCATACTAAAGGAATCCTGGACGATGTAGCGAGGAACTTCATTGAAACACCTAGCAAGCAAGTTCAATAACAAGAATAGAAGGAGCAAGAATTTGAAAATATAGCTAAAAGAAGATCTAATAAGAAGAAGAAACTCTCCTTAGGAGAGGCTGCAATATGATCATACTCAAATGGAAGGTAAGGGGAGCTAATGCTCCTAACAAGAAGCTTATGATCATAGATACTATTTTATAAAATAAAGTGACTATTGCAGGTATCTTGGAAACTAGAATGAGAGAGGAGCATTAAAATATACAAGACTATTTTCTAGCATATTAGTAAATAATTTTTAATCACAACTGTCATCCCAATGGAAGAGTGCTTATAATATATAAATTGAAAGTGTTAAATTTTCAGGAAATTCCTTCTGCCCATACCGTACTCTAGCTTGGCAATTTCCACCGCCTATCCAGGGTTAAGCCTTGGGATTTGATGGCTGACTTAAAAAGCCACCTACAGATGCTTTATGGTGAATCATTCCGGATAACGCTTGCATCCTCTATATTACTGCGGCTGCTGGCATAGAGTTAGGTGATGCTTATTCCCCAGATACGGTCATTGCTTCTTCTCCAGGAAAAGAAGTTCACGACCCGTAGGCCTTCTAGCTCCACGTGGCATTGCTTCGTCAGGCTTCATCAATCATAACTGAGCAGATGATTCGTCTCCAAGTTTATGTGAGTTCTCTCAATCAAAATATATACTTGTCATTCATATATGCACACAATAATACACACCAGAGGCAATTCTTATGGAAACAAATTAAAAAGATATTGTAATTGCTATTAACTTACCTTGGATGCTATTTAGAGATTTCAACTCAATCTTGAGAATGAAGAAAGTTGAAAGCTTGAGATCATTATGTAGCCCATGCACTGATCTTGGTAAATGCTTAGATGATACTTAACTCACTAACATTCCCTCTGGTAGGTTTTATTTTACATGGCAAACATGACAATTCCCAATCACAAAGAAGCTTTAAAGAAGTGTATCAAACTTGAGTTGGATGTCCAGTTTCCCAAATTCATTCTCAAGGTACTTAAGCAATTATTTATCAGATCATACACCAATATCAACATCAACAGGGGCTACAAGCTTCAACTTTCCATTCGTATGCAATAACTTTCTCTTAGAGTTAACATGTATGGAGGAAGGGTATGGAATGCCTCAAGAACCAACATTAAAGGCTTCAAGCATTTTATATTCACAAGGAATTTACACTCTATGAAAAAAGAATTGAAAGAGTTTTATAAAATCAACATTGGCAATACCCTTCACCTTTAAAATAATGCAAAGAAGGATTTGGAAACCATCCAGTAGCAAAGAAGGATTTGGAAACTCACTAATAAATGTTTTTCACAATTATATTTAGCCTTTTTATTTTGATTATTCTCTTATGAAGCAAAGAGCTAGAGTTGAATGGTTGGGAAATGGGGATAGAAACACATCATTATTTCACAAAGCCATTGTTTCTAGGAAAGTTAGAAACAAAATTATCTCCCTAAAGTACAACAATATCCAAATTGAAGCAAAAATCAACTACTACAAGGTGTTTATAAGTATTTCAGAAAAACTGATGAATAAACCATCAGAAACATAATCCTCTAAATCAGTTGTCAAGCAGATTCCGAAGGACATAATATGTCTACTAGAAAAAGAATCCCTAAGTAGGCTTGTCATTGCATAGGAGGTCAAGAATGCACTAGTTTCACTTTAACCATATAAGGCATTTGGTTTAGATGGGTTCAATGCTAATTTCTCAATCAATCATAGTCCTTCACTGGTGATTTGGTATCTGAGGCACTCTTGGAGTTCTTTAATAAGAGCTCTCTTTTGAAGGAAATTGACAAGACATTTATAACGCTTGTTCCTAGGAATGGTGAGCTAAATCAATTCTTTGAATTCAGAACTATTGCTTGTTGCAATACTATTTATAAGATAATATCCAAAATCATTTCTCAAAGGCTCAAAGGAATCCTACACAAGCATATCAGTCCAGAATAGGGAGCTTATATACGTGGAAGGTTGATTGGGGAAAACTTATCGATTCCTTAAGAACTCATTGATACCTATTCCAAGGAGAGAAGTAAACCTAATTTTTGTTTCAAAATCAATCTTAGAAAGGCATATGATGATGTTGATTAGGAATTAATGAATGATATCATAAAAACTATGGATTTTCTAGAGACTTTCTTTCAATGGATTAAGTAGTGTTTAACAACAGCTTCATATAGCATTCTTGTGAATGGACAACCTACTAACTTCTTCAAAAGCTACAAAGGGATTAGACAACGAGATACATTATATCCCTATTTTTTCCTTTGTCATAGAGGCCTTTCACAACGTAGTATTGAGGATTATTGAGAGAATTTAAAACTTCAAATATCACTTTAAATGTAGGAAACTTATGCTAACCAATCTTTATTTTGTAGATATTATTCTATTATCTAAAGTTGATGAAATCTCCATTGCTGCTTTAATGAAAGCTCTAAAGATGTTCTAAATGTTAGCCTAATAAATGAATTGTTTCAAAATTAGTTTCTACCTATCAAAGTTTTATTATAGACAACAAGTGGCATTTACCAACATTGGATTCAAGCAAGGAGAACTTTTAATGAGATATCTAGGCATTCCTATCTCTTATCACATATTGGAAACAAGATATTTAAATGATCTCTTTGATAAAATCAAAAGTAGAATCTCATATTAGAGTTCTAGAATTCTCTTAACTGCAGGGAGAGTATAATTTATTACATCACTTTTGAATGCTATCAACATATACTGGGCTTCTCAAATAGTATTTCCAAGTTATGTTGCAAAAGTGATAGAAAAATGTGTAATAATTTTCTTTGATCAGGTAGTAGCGAAAGAACTAAAAAAAAAAGATGAAGTGGCATGAAGTCTACATTCTCAGAAATCATGGCAGTCTTAACATATAGTCTCTTAAAATCATGAATACCATCATACTAACAAAGAGACTAGAGAATTATGAGTCATAAACAACCACTTTAGTGTAAGTGGATTCACACTTATTTTGTCAAGAAAAGAAGCATTTAGGCTATAGATGTTAAACACCTTCCTTTATCCTTTCTTAATGCAATTTAAAGAGTGAGAAAAATTTAAGAATGACTTCATTGCTCTCATAGGAAATGTTGAATCTATCAATTTTTGGCATGATAATTGGTTGTTAGTAGGGCCTCTCCTCAATGTCAATGAAGCCACTGCACTCAGAACTTCAATAAAATCAACTGATTCAGTAGTTAACGTCCTCTCATATAAGGAGTTCATCACATAATCGTCCCTACCCAACTCTCTTATACATTAAATCTTACAGATTCATATTAATGGAGAGGAAGACAAATACATATGGAAGCATACCAAAGATGTTCAGTTCTCTAATCCCTCATATAGGCAGCTAATCTTTAAAGATCTTCCTATTATACCTTGGATCAGAAAAATATGGTCAGGTACCTTAATCCTCGAGATATCGCCACTCTTTGGATTGCAATGAAGGATAAGTTGAAGACTATTGACAAAATGGACAGATACTCACATCTTACCAACTGGTGTTCTCAACGTCAAAAACTTGAGGAAAATTCAAAACATCTATTCTTCAATTACAGCTACATCAAAGATATATGGAAATCACTACTCAACAAATGTTTGATAACTAAGAATCTTCTTAGTTTGAACAACATTAAAAATTGGTATTCAGTAGGCAGATGCACTAACAAAACTACATACAAATGCTTCTAGTTGGTACTTTCCCCCAAGGTTACAAATATATGGGATGAAAGAAATTATAGAATATTTCAAGATAAGAGACTCTCCTTGGAACAATTTTATAAGAAGCTATAAAACACATCAGTATGCAATTCTTCATATAAAAATAGAGACTTTAAGATGAACAATAACTCTTTTCCTTTTGGAATACCTAGTTTCCTATCATTAATAGTCCTATTTTGTAATCTTTGACAGTCACTTCACATTAGTGACCTTGGTTTAGTATTTTGTAATTACATTTGATATGCCTTTCATAGCTTAATATAATTATTCTTTTATAAAAAAATATATATTATCAAGCATGCTGACTAATTCAAGGATACTTTCTCGTCTCATTAACTATAGTAAGGTGGAATGGAACACCTTCAAGTGAATTCTCTAATGTTATATCTAGTAATTATGGAACATTTTAACTACTTGATTGAGCTAAATGGTCATCTCATGGAAGTGAAGAAGTAAACTATGTTGATATATATATAATTATCTATCTATATAATTTCATATTTAAAAGCTTTAGTTTATCATAAAATATGACAATATAACTAGTAAACATTTCAAGGAATAACTCATTAGTAATGTAATCCATTCTCAAGATCATAATCAAACTTAAAAACTCAATCTCCTATAAGGTTGGTGATGGCAAGAATGTATACTTTAGGAATGATAATTGAACATCTCTTAGAATACTGGAAGAATTGAACAACCTGCAGCCTCTAAAGATAAGATTCCAACAAATGCCACGATTTCACAGGTGATTTTAGATCAATCTATACTATCATGCATATTGACTAATTCAAGGGTACTATCTCATCTCACTAACTGTGGTAAGGTGGAATGGAACATCTTCGGGTGAATTCTATAATGTTACTATTCACTCAAGGTTACACATGCTAAGTTTTACTATTTATAACCTTGGTAATTGGCACAAGCACACGGGTCATTTGTGTAGTACCTAAGGTGTCGATTCTACGAGGAAGGAAGGAAACTAGTCCTATAATCTAAGGCAGCTAAGTTCGCAATAAACCTAATTAAACAACTAATGCAGAAATTAAATCAACCAATAATTGAATATGAGAAATTAAAGTGTCAAAGAGTAAACAAAATAGCAATATCACAGCCCAACCTAAAATCGACCTAGAAATTACCAAAGGAGAGAAAGGGGATTTTAATTCGAAACTAAGAAAACCTAACGAATTATGCAATTATTGAATTGACAGGTCAAGGCAGTCCTAGGGTGAATTACTCTCTGTCGAATCATAATTCGTAACCCTAATTAGTAATCCCTAATTCAAATTATGGGAATTACGATCTCTCAATCAACAATTGGTCTAAAACTCAA